>PVKZ01003099.1:0-127350 GCA_004027375.1 Macroglossus sobrinus
GAGGAGAGGAGAGGAGAGGAGAGGAGAGGAGAGGAGAGGAAAATGGGGGGGAAAAAAACCTACCTCACAGCCTGTGGGCAAATTTAATCCCCACTGGACAGATGACAGTATTTAAAAGGTTTGCAGGCTTCGAGAGAAGCAGATGTTCTCCATTCCCCTGTATCCACCTCTGCCTGTTCTTACATCCAGTGCTTTACGCACTCACTTCCTCGCAGAGTTCCTCAGGCCCCTAGAGGCATTGAGTTCTGATTTCTGAACTGATCAACACTTGACTTTTAAGAAAACCAGTGCTTGATATCCTTGATCGAAATAATATAGTTAGTTAATAACAAAGCTGAGAATTAAAGCCCAGAATTTTCTCTCATTTCAATAATTTTCCCAGCTATACCACACCTATAAACCTTGTAAGTGAAGGGATCTAGGAACTATGTGAAGTAATGAACCAGACCCTCAGCATCCTCCAATATATGTTTTTGATTTTCATCTGGTGATTACACAGCATAATTTGCTTTGATTACTTTGTGACTTCTAACTCATGCCATCAAATTCCTGGAAAAACTTAAGGTTTTTGCGAGAATTCTAGAAGTAAGACCCATAAATTTACTTTGTAAGTAATTGTGTTACTCATCAATGCATATAACAAATGTACAAATATGTATAGATGTCATTATGATTACAAATTTAATTTAAGTTTGATATAAAATTCATGGAGGCTTATTTTCTCATTCCCTAGTTGACAATAGATAGTACAAGTACGATTATTGTCATGGTGATGGTTGGTGAGAAGCTCCATCTGATGGAATGTGGAACAGAACCTCATCTTCAAAGTTAGAACCAAAATGTTATGGCTGTTTGCAGCCATTATCCATCTTAATTGTTCAGTGCCTATACTGTACCAGTTGTCAAATATCAATGTGCTTGTTTTTAATAAATACTAATTTTATTATCTCCCTTGTTAAGAGAAATTAGAAAACACTCATTTGGAGTACTTGATAAATTTTTTTTGTTTTACAAATTCTTCTGTATAAATATTTTTCTCCTAACTAAGAGTTTGAATAGAGTAGAAGAAAATTCAGATTACAAATCTTTGACAATTACTTAGTTTAGGGCATTTTCCTCTTGCTAATTAAATTTGAAATGGCATGTTTTAACTGGCAACCAAGCTAGGGGATCAGTTAACAGCCTTTTATGAAATTTGAGAAGCCTAACATAGATATAAATCTTGCCTTCATTCTGAGAAAGGATTTAGGCAATACATGGAGGTGGGGAGGAGTTAAGATTTTATTCATCTTTATACCTGCATTTCTCTACCTTAACTCCACAGATTTAAAAGGTAATCTGTAATCCAGAAGGATCCAAATATAATGCTCAAAATTACTTTAATCCAGAGTATTTCACAGTCAACTGAATCCAAATGATTGTTCCACAGTTATAAAATATCATTCATGGAATGTGTAATTTTGAGGTTATTTCCTGCTACTTCCATCATGAAAAAAAAAATGTGCAAAGAGCACTGAGTGAAGTGACTAGGTATGTGAAGTTATTAAATATGAACTAATTAAAAATAAGTTGTTCTCTACAAAACTGTTCTTTATTTTAGCATATCCAATCAGTAGGCTTTCTCTTCTGAAATAATTAGATGGCATGTCAGATTATCTACTAATATCTCTCCTAGATCATGAGACTAGGCTGCCACATATAAAAGAAGGTTCATCCCAATGTCTTATCAGATGATAGGAAGCTAATTAAAGTGAAGGGAAGTCAAGACAAAGCAATGTTTTAGCTCACAGTAAAAGCTTGCCTATTTGACTTAGGGCTGCCTGAACTCACTGAGTCTTGTGAAATATTATGTTTCAGATTCCATATCAGCATCAGCAGCTGAATGTTGAGGAGAATGAAGAAAAGGTATTTTTAATTGATTTAACCAAATTTTTATTCAAAAACCAAAAGCTGAGTGAAGGCCAATAAAAATGACATATAATTTTATCTTATTCCTAATTCCTAATAGATTTCCGCATAAAATAAACATATCTCTATAGAATAGCAATGGCTAAGCCCCACCTCCTCCCTATGTAAAATATGAGCTTTGAAACTCAGACTTTCCGTTTCAAGACATAAATTAAACAATATTTTGAATGAAATGTTTTTTAAGTAACAGGTTTTAGTTAGGAGATGTAATGTTTATCATTTTAAAAAATGAAGTGTACTATATTCTGGGTCTAACCAAATTGTGCCACACTTATAATTTACAAAAAAGTGAATAAGTCAGTATGTGTTTAAAACTTAGGCAGGCACAGTTTTGGCTGGGTGATGTATTTAATTTTAACTTCATGATCACACACACTAGGGAAGAATAGTGACTCAGGAGTTAAGTAATTTGCTCTAAATGGACTCAGAACTGTGCGACAAAACTTGAATTTTCTAGGTTATATTCAATTGTTAAATTTCCAAGCAAGAGTAGTCTTCTTACCCCTTGCTCTATAAAGAAACACAACACTACCACAGTGAGATACCACTTCATATCACTAAAATGGTTATTATCAAAAATAAAACGAAACAAAACAAAAAACAGAAAATAAAAAGTGTTGCCAAGAATGTAAAGAAATTGGAATCCTCACCTATTGCTGATAGGAATGTAGAATGGTGTATCATTTGTAGAAAACAGTTGTAGTCCCTCAAAAAGTTAAATATAGAATTACCATGTGATCCAGCAATTCCAGTTTGGGGTATTTATCCAAAAGAATTGATAACACAGACTGAAACTGATACTTGTACACCAATGTTTATAGCATTATTAGTCACAACAGCCAAAAGAAATGACACAATTGTCCATCAACAAGTGAATAGGTAAACAACTGCTATATATCTATACATTGGAATATTATTCAGCCATAAAAAGGAGTAAAAATCTGATGTATACTACAACATGAATGAACCTTGAAAACATGCTAAGTGAAATAGGGAAGACACAAAAGGACAAATATTGTACGATTCCACTTATATAAGGTACCTAAAATAAGCACATTCATAGAGACAGAAAGTAAAATAGAGGGTATCAAGAGCTGGAAGGAGTAAAGAATTATTGCTTAACTGGTACAGAGTACTTGTTTGGGATGATGAAAAAGTTCTGGACCTGAACAGTGGTAATAATTACATAATTTTGTTAATATACTTAATGCCACTGAGATGTACACTTAAAAATGATTAAAATGGTAAATTTTATGTCGTGTATATTTACTACAATTTAAAAAAAATAAAGCTCTTGAAATCACCATGCCCTTCCCCCATACTCTCCTCGAACACACATACACATACAAACCATGATTCTATTAGCATCTGCTGTATTCACTCCTGGGGACACTGAAGTCACCCCCAAGAACCCCTGGATCTTCCTGTCCTGGGCAACTCTGGCAAATCCCCTATGAAGAAAGGCATGTCCTTGACAGGAAACCCTGTGATGCCTGCCAGATGATGGTTTCGGAAGGCAGCTGAGTGTCTGGGCTCTACAGTTATAAACAAGTTATTTGGAATCAAAGGTTTAAATTGTGTGTTGGCAAAAATTGTGTGACTATTCAGGTTCAATGGATTTAAGTAGGTTATAAGAGAATTAGATTAAGAGTATGCAACCTTGATGATTAAATTTTAATTTAGAACACTTGACTGTTATCAGTTGAAAAAATGGGATTTTTGAAATAGTCAGAAATTCCAAACCTCCCAACACCCAACTCCAGAAAAATCTGACCCTAAGGAAAAAGTTATCTATCAACAAACACAGCTTCCATCAAGTCAGTACACTGGCCTGTACAAAACAGTCCATCAGTCATATCTGCAAGGACAGGCAATGAGTGTCTGGATCTAAAGAAATATTCTCTGTATCATACAATCATGTAGCAGTTACAAACAAACCCCATCCCTCAGATCATGTCCCTGCCACTGGTAAACAGTCATATTCTGTCTGACTTCCTCATTTCTTCTCTCATCTTGAGGGTAAGGACAATGTCAGAATCCAGGAATGATGACAAGAAAGCACACAGGAAAGCAAAGGAACTACTGGCTATTGTACTTTCCTTTTCCACGGCAAAAGCTGTTTCTGGTGAGACACTAAGTAAATAAGAACTCTCTAGAAGGTATACAAATGTTCTAGTGAAAATTAAAGTATTTGTCATTCTAGTAATAACTGTGTGTCTCCTATCTCAGCCACAATGGTAGTTGAGCTAAGAACAACTCCTCACCATCTGCCATGCTCTCAGGTATCCTAACCTGGTGTCATAGCTTCTCTCAATGGGTAAGAAAATACCTGTAATTAATAAAAATCTAGTACTGATGTAAGATGACTCCAAATCAACAATTTTTAGAACAAGAAGGATCTCTAAGCCTATCTAGTCTAATTCTTTCATTTTCCAAAGAAGAAACTGAGGCAAGAAAAGCTGAAAAAGTCCTGCTCGAGGTCACACTTTTTTGTTAATGGTAGTTGAAGGACTGACCCTCAGAAGTCTGCTCTTTGCATGGTGACCCTTTCTCAAGAAGATGCTTCTGCTGTGCATATGATAGAAGCATTCAGCCTTCTGCAAGGTAGTCATGGCTTTGGTGGGTTGATTTCATTTGGATGATGGCTCCAAATAAAGGGAACATGTATTTTTCTCACTTTCAGCTGTTTACTCTGAGTTACTGCCCAGAACAGTAGCCTCTGCTTGAATGATTCATGTCATGACAACCATTACAGACTTAAAACTCTTAAAATGTCATCAGTCCTATGATATATTGAGTTTTACTTAAAACAGGAGCATGCAAATTGTTCAAAACTGATATTTTCTATTCCTTTGTGGCTGGGATTCAATAAATAGTATCATTAGAAACTCCAAATGGCAGCTTTCAGTTCTTTTTTAATATCAAATTTTGACTAGTGATACAGAATCAACTTTATAGCTTGTTTTGTAAATTTAGTAAAATATGGCCACCATTGAGTTTGTGACCCAGACTCCACCAGTGTACTGATGCTCTATGATTTGTTTTTTTTTGTCTCAATAGAGAGTCTTCTCTATGAAGTCTCATGTGTAACAAATAAGCAAAAGAGCTGATTCGGGTCCAGGCTTTTCTGCACCTTGGTTTTCTTATATCTGAATTTTTTATACTAATTCTAATCCTGGTTTACTTCATAAGAGATGTTGTGTAGACCAGCTAAAATGAACTCATTCAAAAACGCTTTAAAAAGAATAAAATGTTAGACACATTGAAGAAAATAAATTTCTTAATCATCTTTCCCCTACAGAAAGTTTGAGAAAATTATTCAGGCAAGTCATAAAGAGCTCAAGCACTAGGGTGGAATAAATTTCTTGGGTACAGAACCACAGGGAAATGTAGCATTTTTACTAACTAAATCATTCTGTGTGTAAGCATTTATGAAAACTGGCTGTGGTGTGAGGTTGAAGTTTTTGGACAGAAAAGCAGCAGATGGGCAGAGGTGGGAGACAGGAAACAGTAATGTAGAGACTGAGTAGTAAAATTATTCCAGAAAAAGGGCAACTGAAGAAGAGGACAGGGGGAAATGCTGAACATCAGTTGGAGAGTAATAGAAAGGCTAAAATATGGGGAGGAGGGCGGGTATGCTGGAGCCAGCCGGCTAAGTTTGAACAGTTCCTGAGAGAGGGAGTGAGGATTGAGAAAAAAAGAAAAACAGAGACAGAAGATAGAGAGAGAGACAGAGAGATAGAGTCAGGAAGGCTAACAGTGAATACTGCATGCCGAGTTTATTTAGCACTGCATATATATACCCTTGGAAGAGCACGAGAAGCTACACCCACACATATGCAAATGATCGCTGACCTTTACATAAGTTCTCACACCACATCCTTGTTCCTGTTTTTGTCTCTTATTCCCTAGGGCAAGAAACATTCAACATTAAGCCAAACTTCCTCCTTCACTAACAAGCTATCCATTAAGCCAAACTTCCTCCTTCAGTAATAAGCTATCCATTAAGGAGCCCACCTGCTCTGCAAACTTCTAGCTTGCAGGCAACTCCAACCCTGTCTGCCGGACATTCATCAAGAATGGCTCCCAACACAGGTAGAGATAGGTGGGGTAAAAGGAGTCAAATATATGGTGACAGAAAAAATCTACTTTGGTCAGTGAACACACAATGCAATGAAACTTACTGGATTTCATTAACCAATGTCATCAACCATAATAACAAATAAATAAATACATAAATACATAAATAAATAAATAAATAAATAAGAAAGAAAAATGAGAGAGAGAGAATGAGAGGGAGAGAGAGAGAGAGAGAGAGAGAGAGAGAGAGAGAAGGAAGGAAGGAAGGAAAGAAGAAAGGAAGGAAGGAAGGAAGGAAGGAAGGAAGGAAGGAAGGAAGGAAGGAAGGAAGGAAAAGAAAGAAAGAAAGAAAGGAAGGAAGGAAAAGGAAGGAAGGAAGGAAGGAAGACAGACAGAAAGAAAGAAAGAAAGAAAGAAAGAAAGAAAGAAAGAAAGAAAGAAAGAAAGAAAGAAAGAAAGAAAGAAAGAAAGAAAGAAAGAAAGAAAGATAGAAAGAAAGAAAAGCTAGGAGAAACAAGATAGACAAATAAATGAATGCTTTCTCTTTCCAACTCCTTTTCCTTTGGTACTTCTTAGTTTTTATACCGATGTTAGTGGTTCAATTTATTAGATATTTATTAAGAAGCACCTATTGCATGCCCAATTCTATCCCACACCTTGTAAAAAGTAATTAATAAACAAAATAGATGAAATCTCTGACTTATGAAACATATTTTAGTATCAGACAAGGCACAGAGGAAGGAAATGAGCAACAAACACATAGAAAAATAGACATTTTCTGAAGAGGTAATTTCAGAGAGCAATCAGTGCTATAAAACATAAAATAGGTCAACAAGATAAAAATGCCAATTGGCAGAAAGGGAACTATATTAGCTACAGTGGTCAAAGAGGGACTCCCAGGGGAGAAGACAATGAACTCACAATTCTTGGTTGCAAATGATGAAAATTCATATCAAACATTAAGCAGAACAGAGATTTTATTGACACAAGAATGTGGATAGGTTACTGAAGTAACCTTGGGATTGAATGAACAATGGCAGGGTCCAGGGCCTTGGGGCCTCAGAAAAGTGGAATCAAAAGGACATACCTTCTCCACCTTTCATCCCCACTGGTCTCTGCAGTCTCAGATTTAATCTCCTTTAGGTATACCCAGTAGAAAAGAGAATGTCTTTCTCCCAAAGATCTTTCAACCCCAGGAAACAATTTTGGCCAGATGTGAGTTACAAGATCATGTCATCCCTATGGCTGGGAAAGTGGTGGGAGGTAAGGAAGGAGAAATGGAAGAAGGAGCATTTTATCAGAGAAGAAGATAGAAAAGCTCTGTGAACAATCCAACTACCACAGTTTATTACATTTTGCCCTTTGACTTCCTCGTACACATGAGGTACCCTTCTCCCATATTAAATTTTAAAATTCCCACCTATCTAAATGTCAGTATCCCATGTACAACAGAAGACACATCCACCCTTTCCAAAAGGACAATCCAAATTGCATCATTTGCTGTATCTAATTCCAAATCTTTCCAATACTCTTGCCAAATGATAAATTTTGCCACTCTGTCGGAGCTGATATAAAATTATGGAGGAGGACATAAAGTTGGCAATAAAAACTCCTATTTGGAAAGCATGTTTGGAGAAGCAACATCAGCTATCTTTGGCCCACAGCATATATAGCATGTTGCTGAACCAGAAGATCAAGAAATCATCTCCCTGGCCATAGAATAAGCACTTGTATGAGTTTCTCTGCTGGCCCTTGGATACTTGCCAGAAGATCTGACTGTAACCTTTGGCCTTCTAAGGTAAGCCTGAGGCAGAATTAGGACTTAATACTTCTTGATATTATAGTGATTTATCTACTTCTTATTGGTACAATTACATCTGTGGTAAGAGTCTTGGGAGTTGACTAATTATGGGACATTCTTTGCCAGACTTAGGATTTCTTTGTTAATGTAACTTCCTTAAATACCCAATTTTAATTTTTGCTGATATGTTTGATTCCTATACAAATTCAAAGCCTTAGTCACCAACCAAGACTTTGAATCTGTATTAGTCCATCAACTAATTCTTAGTTACCAACACCAAAAATGTAGTCAAAACATGACCTTTAAGTCTGGCCTCAGGTAAAAATTTCTATATTTATCAGGACTCTGAGTTTTTAAAGTCAGAAGTCCATTTAAATATGGAAACTATGGATATAGCAGTCTTTCCCCCTGACTTCAGCTAACTCTCTGTATCTCTCTAAAAATAAATGCACTTTAATTGCTGTATAAGCCAAATCTCATTCAGTTATAAGAAACAGAGATCAAACTCATATGAGCTTAAAGAAAATGTATTTTATTGGCTTCCTAAGTGAAATACATCCAGGGGAAGGACATGGGAGCAAAGAAAAAGGTACAAGAATCAGGATCTTAGGACACTTACTTTTTAGTTAATTGGATTGGTTTTACCTATAAACTCTTCTGAGATGGTAGACAAGATGGCTATCAGTGGTCCCAAGTCCAAATACCCCAATGCAATAACCTCACTAGGTAAGAAAATGCTATATTCCAGTGTCAATCTTGGTGAAGAGCCATGATTGACCAGGCCTGGGTCCTATTCCCACTCCTCTGGTAGTTATGGGGAAAGTAGAAGAGGAACAGAGCAAGTTAGCAAAAGAAAGATTAAGGCAAAGTTTGTTAGATAAATACTTCAGCCACCACTGTCTAGGATATTCACAAAATTCTCAATGAACACAGCTATATAATAGTGTTCCACTATTAGAAATAGATATTGCCACAAAGTTGGATAAGTCCTTAATATATTAAAGATGAAAACAAAGCCTGGACCCCTATCACAACTTCCTATCATTCATTCATTCATTTAATATTTTATACAATAAATATTTCTAAGTGGCTACCATCTCTCAAGCATTAAGTTAGGTTCTGGCTGTACATCAATAAACACCACTGACATGGTCTTCACCTTTAGAAGTGGGAGTTTATACTACTAAATAAGTAATCTCATTAAGTGAAATAAGTAGCATTATAAGTATTATAACTGATTCTATGAGAAGATATTATAGAGAAGTCTAACTTATTCAGGGAAGGCTTCTTGGGAGAAGTAATCTTTAAATCATACCTATATGATGAGTAAGGTTAGCCAAGTCTGAGAAGCAGAGTGAAATCCAGTTAAAATATGTTAAGTGCCCAGTGTCAGTAAGATTATAGCACATGTGGGAAAATTAAAGAGTTAAAGAAAACCAGCCATTCTATTTTTTTTTCAATAGCATCATTTTCACTTTCTATTTTCCAATAAGAGGAGAATACCATAGCATAACTATTTCCACTTGCCTCTACTGCTTTCCCTCCAGGCTCCTTTTTATTATTCTTAAAACCAGACATGCACAAATGAGGAAATGTTGTCATTTAGAAATCAGTGGAAGTAACCAAATAGGTTACCATTCACCCCTCAAACCCATAATTTCAAGTAATGTGCTATCTGACTCTAAGTGTCACTGCTCCTCCAGTCTCATGAAATGGCCTCTCAGCTTGGGAACAATAGATAGGCAATAACCGCTGGCATTTTCCCTAGAAATAGTTGGCCTTGTCTCAAATGTGACTTTTTCTGAAGCAGCCTGATACCCATAAGAGCAGTTGACCTGCATTTGAATTGTGTCCTTTCCGAAGTCTCCTTGCTGGATATGAAATGAGCTATTACTAAGCTCTGTCCAAGTCATTGGGGCCACGCATAAAAAATAAATAGTTGAGCATGACTAAAATGAATAATCTGTTATCAGATGCATTTGTATAATTAAGCTTGCTCCAAAAAATTGGCAGAGTGCAAACCAGCAAAGTGGCATTGCATAACATTGACCACAAAGCCCTGGAATGTGATTCTAGCAAAACATAATGAAGTCAGAGTTTTGTGTATACAGATTAGATAAATGCATTAGCTCAGTGACTGGAGAACAAACTACATGCTCAGGATTTTTTAAATGTATCTTCTTCTTTTCATTCAGAATAATATGACTTCTGACCGAGAATAAGAGCTTGGGAAAAGCAGCCTACACTGCAGCAGGAAGGCAAGCTAGCTGTCAGAAGACCTGGAGCCTAGGCTCAGTTGCATCTTTGATGTGTTTCATGGCCTCTAGTGAGTCATATACCTTACTTTGCTTCAATTTTTTTATTTTTAATTTAGTAACAGTGGTTTCTCTAGTGACCTAACGAATTTTAAAAAGCACAGGGAAAGAATAAACAGAAATATCTCCTGTGGTTTCCATCTCACTCAGGGAACACAGCAGCCTCTAGATGCCCACATCTTCACCCTTGAGTCAGTGATAGGTACAAGTTTGCTGTATAATGTACTGAAATTCATCTTGAACTGGATGAGCTGTCCTGACCTTTCTCTCTCCCTGTTTCTCATGTTGGAGAGAAGCGTCAGAGCCATCAGGAATCAGAGGCCTGGGGCTCTGAATCAGTGTTTCTTATAAAAGAGATCCTAAGAGAGAAATGGTTGAGAAAGTTTGGGTGGTCTCCTCTGATAACCTACAAAGCCAAAAGTTGGAGTCAAGGATACAATGTCCTATTATATCCTGTTAGTAATAGGGTATCCTATTACTGAGGAAAAAATTGTCAACACAAAGAAAAACCCAGATTTCTGTATTTTCTTTTTAACTAGAGCCTTTCTGCAACACACAGAGGAGAAAGTAGGCAGCAGGCCAAGAGTTACATTACCACTCTCCCTGTTTGGTTTTGTGAGAAGAAATCCTACTAGATATAAGCATGATGTATCTGTGACATCTGTCACTCATTGATTACAAGGGCTGATTTAGTTTCCCCCTTTTCTCATTCTTTCGACTGAAGCTGCTTTCTCGATCAAAGACAATAACCTTCTCAAGTAATGATGATTACTTTCCTATCAATACTCTGTGTTATTCACACATCACTAATTTAAATGGCACCATTTATTCATTATTATGAATAGGCCTCAAACTCAGTCACAGTGGCTTCATAAAAGTTCATCTTTAAAGGTCTTTTTTCCCTCGATCTCCGATCAAATTCAATTATCCAACTCAAGTTGTGGTCATCTGGGGTAGAAATGTATATCTTTTAGCAGAGTGAGTGATATTGTCATAGACCTAAGGAAAGAACAAAAAATTGGAGAGTGGAGGACAATGATGACAGTGAGCTTGGTCTGTTCAAGCCATGCAAAGCATGGTGGAGAAAGTCAAGAGGAAGAGCCCTGACTATAGGATCAGAGGTAAAAGTGCTATACTTTGAGTCTTTCAGAATGAGTCTGTGTCTCATTCAGAGTGAGGCGGTGTCTCCAGAAGCTCTGTTTCAGTCTTTTAAAAAAATGGACAGAAAGATACAGCTGAAGAATTAGAATGGGAGAAGAAAAAAGTATAGATAAATGTGAGAAGAATGGGAAGAAAAAAATAAACTAATATTGTTAATTTCTCCACTGTGCCTTTTCTACAAGCTACAGGGGTTGAGAAAAAAGGAGAAAGAAAAGGAAACTTCTGGCAGAGAAGGATAAGAGAATGGTGCTAGTATGTAAAGATTTATCCTGTTGATAAAGGGAGACAAAATACTGGCTGGCAAGATGTTACATGGCAGGCCTACTAGCGATTTCACTGGGATAGATCCAAGAGACCTGTTTGCAGTCATTCAAATCCCTGGATATAAGTCATTCAGTGTAAGCCATATAACATCAGAAAAACTGGATTTTGAAGAGAGTATTCAAAGAAAAAGAATAAGCCAATGAGAAAGCATACTTTGAAAGCTAAGATTAAAAACATGGATTTTTCTCTCCAGGGAGGAAACAGTTGCTGTAAAAGGCACTGTGATTGTTTTCAAAGGCATAATGATGGACTGACTGGCAGTCTCAATAAAAGAGGCAGCAGACTTGGAGTCTGAACTTGGGAAGAAAAACTGAAAGACAACAATGGGAAATATTTATCAGACAACTTAGGGGTCTAAGACTAAAGCTGTTATTAAGGGCAGAAAATGCATGCCAGAGATGGGACTTGAACACATTCTGAGAGGGTTGTATGGACAGAAGAAATGTTTCTGTAGTAAAGAAATATTCCTCTGTGTTTGTACAAAATTCCTTTCTTCTTTGACACTCACAGTGTCACCATTTACCCCTTTTCATTTCTTATCTGTTAACTCTCTATGTTCATTGGAGACCTTGGCTATGGCTCATGGTTTTTCTATTCACCTCATGACTATCATCCAGAACAACTTCAATTCCCTATGACACCTACAAGATAGACAAGTCCTTGGCCTTCTCAATTCTGGTGACATCCAGCTCCACCTCTATTCTGCCACAGAAATCCATATCCACACCATGGCTTTTATCATTATTGGAATTTTCTATCTGTGAAATTTCAATAATTTATTTACTCATTTATTTTACAAATGCCTATTGAATACCTACTTTGTGCCAACCACTGTGCTAGTCACTGTAAAAGTAGTTATAGTTAAAAAAAAAAAAAAAACAATATCCCAAGAGGAACTCTAGTTCTTCAAGAGAAATCGTGGTTCTAAAGATTAGTACTCCATATTACCTGTAACACCACCTGTAGTTAAACAGCACAGAATTCCATATTATTGATAATTTTTTGGGTGGTGACAGTGATAAAATAACATCAAATGTGTCATTATAACGAGAGAGAGAGAGAGAGAGACAGACAGACAGACAGAATGGGGAGAAAGTGAATATCTCTTTTTTTAGTGGTGCTTATAAACTAGTGAAGGAGACAGAGAAACTAACAGGCAATTAAAATAGAATATCATAAATGCTTTGCTGGGAGCATGCAGGAAGAGCATCAAATCTGAATGTAGGTTGCTATGTAAGGCTTCCTGGTAGTAGTGATATCTAAACTGAGACTTTAAGAATGAGTATGAGCCAAGCACAAGAGGGTGAAGTGGCAGGGCGGGGTGGAGAGAAACCATGTTCCAAACAGAAAAAAATACCATTTACAAACATTCAGAGGTAAAAGAGGGCAGATATACTTAAGGTTCTGAAAGTCGTTCAGAAAGGCCAGTCTTAGTACTGGTAGACTGAATGCGTGTGGTTGTCGAGGGAGAGAATGCACAAGGATGATGCCTAAGTTTTGGCTTGAACAATTAGGTCAGTGTTGGCATCATTTCTTGACAAGGGTATTTCAAAGAAAAAGCAAAACTAGAGGAAAAGATAAAAGTTTAATTTATGATGTGTTGAGTCCTATCAGTCTGACATTCCTATGGAGATGCTGAACCTATCATGGCCCACCTCCCCCTGCCAATACATGAGAACACACAAATTCTTCATTATATGCTTAATTTCACTCATCCTTTAAAAATCAGCTTATTTAATACCATTTCTAGAAAATATTCTATGATGACCACTGCCCATCCATGCTAAATCCAAACCATCTCATGAGCTGCAATTTCCACTTTGCTTATTTATTTCCTTTACTAGTCTATAAGTTTCCTAAGTTTGTTGTTGTGGGTTTTTTAAAGCAATAGTCTCAACAAATGTGTGATTTATTTCTTTTATCACTTATACTTTAGTTTTCTTTTTCAGCCTTTACACTAGCTGGAATTTCTAAAGCTGAGACAATGCATTTCTTTCTTATTCTGTCTTCTGCTAAATTCAATAAATAGTAAATCATAGCATAGCATGCTAACAGTATCATTTAAAACACTTTTCTAACACTTTTGCCTTTCTTTTGCATTCCTATTTTACTTGTTACATTCCTATATACTTGTTAAAGTTTAACAAATGAATTGTTACTTGTATAAATAAGCAAAGCAGAGTGAATAAAAAGGCATTTTAATAGTTTTTCAGGAGGGAACTATCTCTGAGTAGGAAAATTAAATTGTACATTTATACTTTGGAAGGATGCACTGCAACAAAAAAAAGTGGCTAAATGGCTGTCCATGTAAAACAAACAGGAATTTGGGGTTTCAGGACACATAGGAGGTAGAATAAGAGAGAGAAGGAAGCAATATAGCAGAGGCATTTAGTGGGAGAAAGCTGCCCAGTGAGAAAATCCTGACAACACAGTCACTAGATATGTTTTTGAAAAATAGAACTATCTACTGAATGATTTGATTTATGACACTGGAGCAGAGTACCATCTCTCTGTTTCCCAATCCCTCTGTATGTCTAGCTATCCTCAGATGCCTTTTGGGGGCAGTTTTGTACAAACCCATTCCTTAGCTAGATCCAACTGTAGCATAAAAAGAAAGAATAACCATGAGAGAAATGTGTGAAAGAAGTAAACAAGTAAAGAACTCAGTGAGAATTGAAACTCAAATTTATAACAGACAAGGGAAGGTGAACCTGAGGGATTTACCAGGAGTTGGATGCCTACAAGTTACGCGTGAGTAGTTCGGATAATTTTATTTAGTTCTCTGTGATGGCTAACTTTATGTGTCAACTTCATTAGGCCACAGGGTGCCCAAATATAAGACGGTATGATGAGTGTGTCTGTGAGGATATTTCTGGACTAGACTAACATTGGCAGACTGAGTAAAACAGATTGCCCTTCTCAGTGTGGATGAATCTCATTGACCATGGGCCCATTTGCTGAAGGCCTGAATAGAACAAAAAGGCTGAATAAGGGAGAACTCACTCTGCCTGACTATCTTCAAGCTGAGACAGCTATACATCCCTGTTCTCAGACTTGGACTCAGAATGAAGCTTTAAACGTTGGTTCTCTGGGTTCCCAGATGTAGATCCTCTGACTTCTCAACCTCCATAATTACATGAGCTAATAAAATAAGGATTATATATAGTAAGGAATGAAAATATATGTATGTGTTACACACACACACACACATACACTCTATTTCTCTGAAGAACTCGGACTATATTCTCCTCCTTTCTAATCTTTGGACCTACAGAGGACCTATGCAGGCAAATCTCCTACGATCTGGCCATTGTAAAGGGAGACTAGACAGAGCATCTGAATAAACTAGAATCACATTTTCTAAGCCCAAAAGAATGCAGAAAAGACACATGGGCCAATAAGAACACAGTAGGATAAAATCCCAGAAACAGTTTGAGAATTATGAAGAAAAACTTCTTATTCAAAGAGGGATATAAAAGGAAAAGAGAAAGAATCTAAGGATGAACAAGAGCTACCATGAGAAAACAGTAGACTATGAAACTAATACAATATTGTATGTCAACTATAATAAAAAAATAAATTTTTTTAAAAAAAGAAAATGGTAGAGATAAAATTGTTCTTTCAGTAGAAAGAAGACAAAATACTTACCTCAGTAGGAACAGCTTAGCCAAAAACCCAGAGAGAAAGAATGGAAGTGGGAAGAAAAGATGCAGAGGGATTGATGTAGAGAGAGACCAAAGCCAATGCGAACAACCAGCCCATTGTAGGTAGAACCCAAGTCTGAGAGAATGTGACTACCTGAACCTAAGAGAGAAGCACAGCAAGAGATGAGAAGAAAAGTGCTCAGAGGAATATGTGACAGTAAGAAAAATCACCTCAACTTGGGACAAACACAATTCACAATAGGAATATGTAACTCGAGTAGCAAACGGACTCCAGGGGCACAATATGTTGCGTATGGGGCTGTGAGGAAAGAAAATACTAATGTGATTTTTGTGAGAGAAACAAAGTGGAACAGGAAGAAAGGAATTTACTGCTCCCAAAGGACTATTTTGGAGGCTCTTCACTTGTTAATAGCATGATTTAGCCACGGTTCTTCTAGTGGTAACAGATTGCAATTCAATCTGGTGCAAGAAAGAAAAAAAATCTTTTATCAGGAGGATATTGAGTAATGTACTGAGCTCAAGGATAACCAGACTTCAGGAGGCTATAATACATAGTTACTTAGTAACTAAATACATGGTTACTAAGAAAACCAGCCATACTTTCTCTCCATCTCTGCTTCTCACTTTCTTTTGCCAGAAAAGAAAGTAATGGAAGATGATGGCTGCTTCTCAGTTTTATGAGCAGACATGAGCTCATTTCAAGGCACCCACACAGGCTGACTCACAGAGAGAAAATGTGACTGGATGTCTACATCAGGTGTTTTGGTAAAGAGGCAGAATCAGACAATACAAAATTGTCTGCAAAGACCGCTCCATATAGGTTTGAATGATTCTCAGAGAAATGAAGTTATGAGCTAAGCATCATCTTAAAGTTCACTACTACATTGGACAAATAGAAATATCAAAATGAGAAGGTACAAAGACTGAAAATATTTTAGAGCATATGTAAATAATATCAGATAGACAAGATGAGAAGAAAGAATGCTGGTAATTAAAATGCAGGGAAAAGTAAGCATGTTAAGCAATAACATGTGATGAAAATAAAATCTAATAGTAAAAAAGCACAATTATTTTTTTCTGCTGCTGCTACCCAATTAGCTGTGGATCTTCATCTGTAAAATGATTCTATTTGGAGAAATGGAGCTGTACTTAACAAACAAGAGAAGACTGAGTGCTTTCTAAAGTTGACTCGTTTTTCATTTCGATCCTAGCAGTGAGACTGGCATCCCATGGATTGGGGACCTTTGTCATGTCATCTCCATGAAGCCATAGTGGAGCCTCTGCCTCAAGACAAATTATGCTAAAAACAAATAAAATCATAAAATGAATATAAATTGTTATAAGACTGAAAGACAAAGTTTTTGAGTCCTTTAAAAGGCTCAGAAGAGAATTCTGAAAAGAGCTATTAAAGACTACACTTATTAAATAGAAATTGATGAATTTCTCAATAAATACATTCTTTTAAAGGATGTTTACCAGAAGAATTAGGACAAAACAAAAGGCCATGTGAGCTTTCTTACAAAAACAATTGCTGGCTAAATCACTGTACATATATTTAACAGAGGAACACACCCTTGCAAAGGGAAGGATTTTGGGAGAAGGCAATGGATAAAACAGTTGGTATTCATTGGACAAGGTAATAAAAATAAATGGCAGGAGCATACACAGAAGAGCCATACTAAAAGAGAATCAAAAAAATAATAATTTTATATCTTATGTTCTATTATTTTCCAATAAAAATTTAAAGTGATTTATAAAATTCATGAGCCAAAGGAAGATAAACTAAATGAGAAATAAGTGGGTAGCCACAAAGGCATGCAGGGACATAAACTGAATCTAAGAACCAGGTTAATTACAAACCAAGAATAAGGTTAAATTTTGTAATTATGCCTTTTTCATAAATAAGGCATAAATTTATTTTTATGATTTTTTTTTTTAGCCAACAAAGAAAATTACAGAAACCTGGTCAATTTATGATATTTATAGGGCTAGGAAGGAGCACAAAGTTCATCTTAAAGTATAACAGGGTAACATTTTTAATGATTAGTGAAGGCCTCTCTTAGGAAATGATATTTAAACTAGATGAAAAAGATGGAAAGGAAGAAACAATCTAGGTAAACTTTGAAAGCAGGAATATGTGAGGACTATTTGTAGAACTTAAATAAGACTAATGCCAAGTGAACAAAGAAAGTAGGGAATAGGGTAAAATTGTAGAGAGATAATACTTGTAACTGATAAAATCTGAGGACAGCTATCAAAATCATAACTTTGCTTTTGAATTGTTGATCTGTGCCCCTTCTTCAAAACAAGGGAGTCCTCACAGGTGAGAAGAACGCAGGAACCTAGACTAGGGAAAGAAGAGTCAGAAGAAGAAACAGCCAGAAAAGCAAAAAAATATTAAATAAAGGAGAAGGAATAGAAATAAAATAACAAAATTTTAAATAAATTGAGTATATGAGAAATGGAAGATAACATTGCAAAGCTAAATATTGTACACAGTTGTTTATCATTTTTCTCATATAATGTTCAATTCTATCATTGATTTAATGTCCCTATAACATATTTGTTCTACTATTAGGAAAGAGGCAGGGCATAAATGCTAAATATGTGATATACAATGTTTAGTTTTCTTATATACTCAGTATTGTAGAAGGAATGTTAACTATCTCATATGTAAACATCTCTTTTAATGCTCTGAGAATTTACACATAAAGTAAAATATAATACATAAAATATAATTATCAAATGAAAAGAAAGATAAAAGTCAAGATAATGAGATAAATTTTGCCATGGCATTCTTCTCCCAACCCTCTCAGGGACATGAGAGAAGAACAGAGCCCACCCTATTTAACACCCAGGTATGTGTGCAAAATTCCAAAATGGAAACCCCTTGGCTAGTTAAATATTAGATTAAAATTTTCCCAATCTATGCAAACTGTTGTTCGGTGTATGATATAATCTCTCAGTCTGTTTGTTTTATTTTTTAAAAGGACAATGAAATAATCAAGTAAATAAATTATATTAAAAGAGCTTATTTACTCATTGAGATCGAAAAGGCTAATTAGTTTTAAAACACTAGTAGACAATGAAACTGATCTTTCTTTACTAGTGATGCCAAAAAAAATTAACATGAGCTCTAAAGTCCTTGGCCTAAAAGAATTCTGAACTGGTTGGAAAGCAAATAAGACACAGACCTAAGACTCGTGATTAGCTTGTGACTATGCAGCCACTCACACTAAACTAAACTCTCTTAAATGGGTTAGAAATTGTTATTAAGAAATAACATTTAACATCCTACAGAGGACTGATATTAATTATAATATCAGAATAAAAGCTAAATAAGCCAGATAGCAGAGAACTTTCAAACCTCCCTTCTTTCCTGCTTTCTGTCAAGGCTCCACAAGATAGAATGGCCGGGAATGGTCAGACATTTATATGTTCTTCTTGTAGTCCCAAATAATTGCTTTAATAACTACCTTTAGTAAGTATCACCTCTGTTGGGAGCCATTCTTCCTGAATGCCCTACAGACAGGGTTAAAGTTGCCTGCAAGCTAGAGGTCTGCAGGGCAGGTAAACTCGTTACTGATGGAGGAAGATTGGCTTAATGAATAAGCTCGTTACTGAAACTGTTTGCATATCTGTGAGTGTTGCTCCTCATGCATATCCTAGGGTATAAATATACTGTTCTTAATAAACTCGGGGGCGCAGTATTCACTGTTAGCCCTCCCGACTCTATCTTTTGTCTCTCTCTCTTTCTCTCTCTGTCTCTTTTTCTCTCTTTCTCAATCCTCACTCCCCCTCTTGGGAACCATTGGATCTTAGCCGGCTGGCTCTGGCACACCTCCCTGATGAAAATCAGTCAGGCCAATATGCTAAATCTGTTGGTGGTTTTGAAAATTATAGAAAAATCTCAAGATGTGACAAGATTTCTGGATAAGATGGATCTGAACCCACCTCTTTTCTTTTTTTAATATATGGATTTTTAATATATGGGGAGAGAGAAAATTGATGGAAGAACTGGAAGGTGAGTGTTCAGGATATTGTAATATACTAATACACTGGCTTGGAGATGAGCACTACCAAGCTCCTCTACTTAGAAGAAAATTGGGTCAATAAAATCTCTTTAAGAATCTTTCATTTCATTCACCACAGAACTCCAAATGGCTACAGCTACTAAAACAGGAACAGTAGGGACTGCTAACTAAAACAGCTCATGTTTCTGTAACTTAATTTTTCCTTCAGTACCCAAATCAAGACTGCAGAAAGGAACTCAATAGGTGTACACTGAATGAATTTCTTGAACAAAACTGACAGCCAAATTACAGAATTTAGAGCAGACACTTTTGGTTGCCTCAAATGAATGACTTGGAACCCTTCAAATATAGAGAATTACTTCCACACAATGCCCCCCTCACGCTCATTTTTCAACACTGACATACTTCAAATTGAGTTGCCAAAGCCTAGACTTGAACCTGGCAATGCAGGTCACTTTAATGAGGGGAGATGAACATAGAAAACCCAGGCCAGGCCTGTGTCTCAGCTTTATAGTCAGCTGAGAAGGCTTAAGATCTTTGAGACTTTAAAATCTCCTTATAGTCCTCTATAAATGCCTTATATTGCTAGAATCCCACTTTGGAAAACTGGTATATGTGGTCTTGAGATACCACTGGATTCTTTGAAACAACAGGCTTCTGCTATGCATTAGAAATAGGATTCTACATTTTAATGACAACTTTAAAAAATGATTCACATAAAGTAACAGGTAATCACTGCCTCAGTGATTATCCTCCTATAGGTAAGTCTGATGTTTACTTTACAAATATTGCATATCAAGTGTACACAAAGAAAAACATCATGGATTGACCACAGTTATGCAATTCCTCATGTTTTTATGATTTTTGGAGGATGCTAATATACTCATGTCACAACTTTCAAAACTATAGAGATTTAGTGTTTATCAAGCCTCAGAGATTTATTTTATTCTTAGGTACACCCATTGACATGGAGGGGGGAGTCAGCGGGTATATTTGTTTTATGTTTTTGTTATAAAAATCAATCCTTCATTGAACAGTAAAATGCAAAACTCCTTAAAATGACTACAAAAAGCCAAGAACTAGAACCCTGAAATTTTACTCTGCTTAAGGAAGAGATGCTTTTCGGAATGAATACTGAATGAGCCTAAATGTTGCAAGTTTAGCATGTGATGTCATGAGATGCAAGAATTATACTAGAAGGCTCAGCCTTTTGCCTGAAAGAACTGCCTTTTCTAGAGCCCAGGGTCCAGTAGAATCATACTTTTACTCTAAGGAGAAATTAAATTTTTAATGTCTATGAGGTAGACCCTAAGCTGTACCAGTTTCCTTCAAAAGTATTTATCTTTTGTTCTAGATTCATTTTCTCTTGTCATGCCTTGGGTACCTAGATTTGACCAGAGCTCTGCTGCCCAGAGCTCTCTGGCAATTTGGAATCAGGTTAGACAGTGAGGAACTTAAAGAGTTCACAACCAGCAGATCCCAACACCCGGATACTTATGCTTTCTTTTCCTGGTAAACAATTGCTTTGTTTCTAAGGGTAAATGTTCTTACAAAAGAAAGCAGTAGTGACCAAAGTTATCAGTGTGAAAAGCAATGGGTAAGAAAAATAGGAAAATTTCTAAAATTTTCCCTTCAACCATGATCTGTAGAATATAGCCATGACAACTGAGTAGTAGATGGTGTTTTGTGTTTAGTTTCTCTGCACCTGATGTTTATAGCTTGTGGCTGCCTTGCCCTGTGAGATGTGCACTGCCAAATTATCAGGCAGAATTTAGCATGATATTTGTTAAATAGATTTTCTCTACTAGCCTGCAGCTAAATGTAAATAAATGTAATAGGATACATTTATTTATGAAATGGGAAAATGCTCAAGAAACTAGTGTTAGAGTGACTTCCTGGGGATTTAGATTAATTTGCATCTACTCATCCTGTGCCTGCTACTTACTGAGAATGTTTGTGTCTTATCTATAGCAAAAAAAAAAAAAAAAAGACAGCAAAAAAACCAAAGCCCTAAATATTATATTAAAGTATTATATATATATATATATAATATATATATGCTAATGAGAAATTTTGAATGCTAATGAGAAATTTTGTCACTTTTTAAACTGCTACATCTAAATAATTAAATGATTTTTTTTCTAATTATCTCATGTAATATGTTAAGATTTTATGGCTTAGAAGAACTATATCTTTAGACTTCAATAACAACATACTATCAATAAATTAAAAACACTGCAGAAACAAATTGTTCAAGTTATATTCCCTTGCCAAAGTATATACTGACATTAAATACCAACATTAACTTGGAATTTAAATTGATTTCTGTGCTCTTTTCTTGAGACAATATCTTACTTTTACTTCTGTACTCAAAACCATCTTTTCTCCAGAGCACATGGTTTAATTATGCATTGGCATTATTGATGGAAAGGGAAAGATAGCAAGTAAATTGCTATGTAATCACAGTCTAACAGCTCTTAAAATGCTAGTGGATTGAGGAAAATTAATAGCAATTTTACAAATGCAATAGAGAGCATAGGAAATACTCTGCTAATACTCATATCCAAATGCTTTTATTTTTCCTAAGAAGCATTTGAGTAAAAGAAGGAAATATTCTCTTAGACTCTATTAAATATTCAATCTTGAATCCCACTGAGGATTTAATAAAATTTCAATGAAGAGTTTAATAAAGAAGGGCTCTACCTAGGAACATGCTATTTATTTATTCAGGAAATATTTATGTAGCACTTAATTACACCAGAATATTTAATCAAAGTCCAAGAACCAACTTTTAGTAAAACTTAGAACCCATAATTGAATCTATTTCTATGATCAGTCTATTTTCTCAGAAGAGAGTGAGCATATTCTCAAAGTATTAGGTAAAAAATGGGAAGTAGAATTTCAAGAAAGGCAAAATAACTTGGCGATTAATGTTGTGGGCATAGAGTCAGACAGCCTGGGTACAAATCATTATCACTCAACAACAGAGTGACCTTGGACAATTTAAGGAAACTTTTTGAGCTTCAATTTTCTCATCTCTTTGATAGTAAAGGTACCTTCCTCTTAAGGTTTTTGAGCATGAAAAATGACAACATATATTCTAAGTTTTGTTAGCTTTTATTATTCGAAATGCTTAATGGTATCCTACTGGATTCTGAGCCAATGAAGCCGAGCCTCTGAAGCTGTCTTATTTACATGGTGGGTCTCTGTGCAGAGACAATTTAGACAGATTCAGTAATGTATATCATTGGTATCTTTCAGGTTCTGACTTTAAACCTCTGGCGAATTGGAGAACAAGGTCAAAGCCAGCCTATTAACCTCAGTAACTTTTATATGACAAAGGAAAGGCTGTGGGAAATGATGAGGTGCTTTATTATTTCAGCCCCTGAGCAGTCTTCTGCACAAACTCGTTCAGTTTTTAATCTCCAAAGTCTTCTGATTTTAAAAGATGTTAAAGCTAACACAAATATACTGTACCAAAATATTGAACCTTCAGTTCAAAATAATATATCTTTATATCCTTTTCTACTAAGGTTAAATTTTATTGTCTTTATAAAATAGTTTTACATAAAGTTCAAAATTATTTTCATAAAAACTCGATATTAAGATAGACTAGGTTATGCCCAGGAGACATTACAAAGAATAAAGGACTCTGAGATCTATCTATATGGCCATTTTATTTTTCAACCATCTGAAATATAGGATGTAGCAGGTTGGCCATGGTGGTGGTATTTGTCATGAAAATAAAAATAAAGAAAAAAATATAGACATAGACTATTTCTACACATACACAAAAAGTAAAGATTTGACAATTATCTAGGCCATTTTATTCTATAAATTCTTCTTAAACTCATGCATTGTACTAAGTGCTGGGCTGAATTTAAATAGTATACAGAACCTATTCCTGCCCTGGAGGAGCTTATAAGTCAAGTAGATAAATGTAACATATACAGAAATATACACAGTTCTATGTATGCGGTTTATACAAAGTAATCAGCATGAATTAAGTAGACCATAAATGCAAACAAAGAAAAAATTTTGCTGAGATGCTATTATAAAGCTCAGATAAGATCATAACCATTAACTGAACTGTAAAGAATGAAAGAGATTTTTACAGAACATTGTAGGCTTTCAACACTTGTTAAAATAATTATTCATTCACTACTTTTTATAAGCCAAAATATAGCATGGCCATTCTAAGTAGAGATACCTGTGTGAGTCAAGGTTTATAAGAAATCTTATTCATCATTCAAAACCCAACACCAATTAAATCTCTTTTGTGAAGATTTCTCTGATTTCCCTAATACTTTTTATAACTGATTTCTTTTGCTTTTATAGAAATTAGCATAGAAATGCCTATGCTAATCTGATTTCTCACCATTTAGTAAGTTATAAGCTCCTTAAGAGCAATTGTTTTCATCATATTCATTTTTGCCCATAAACACCCACCCCCTTGACACCAGCAATTACATGTTTAAATATTGAATGAACTGAGGAACAAACTTCAGAGTAATGAGTGCTCTAAAGATAACCCAAGCCTTCCACACTTTGTGCTATGTGGTAGCTCATTTCAGAAGAGTGAAAAATTGAATTGAAGCCTATTACAAGAGCACCTTACAGAATGGATGTGTTTATTCTCAAGCTCTCTACTGAGAGATGAAATCTCTGAATTAAGTCATATCGTTTGATCCTGATTTATCTTTATGACTCTTGGTTCCACTTATACAACAAAAGAGAGGAACTGGGCAAAGACCCATTGGTTGAATCGATGTAAAAAATCAATTTTGAGCACTTTTTTTTTCCTTCAGTGACAGATTATTTTTATTTTTCCTTGAATTGTTCAAATGACAAAGTGAAGTTTTTATTTTACTTTTCCCATGGATACACAATCTAAGTGTTAGTTGAAGCTAAATCTTTGTTACATGTACAATCACCTCTCCTGAATTTCAAGGTCCAAAAACATGCTTCAGAAAGAAATGAAGTAGAAATTATTGGTAACTATAGGTCATATAAGCCAAGAATTTGAATTACTTAAGCCAAAAATATTCTGTTTCCATTATATAGTGTGAACAGAGTGACTAGAATTTGGGCAACAAGGGTTTTATTTCTGTATTTCTATTTTCTGCAATCTGTAGGACCTGGGACAAGTCATTTAGTTATTATTTACTCAGTTTCCCCATTTATAAAATCTATTTCCCTTCCAATGCTGAGATTTTAAGATTGTGAAGGTAAAATATCTTCCTTGCAGCTGTTGAAATCAGAGCTCGAGCACTGGGCTTATACCATTATTTTCCAGTCTATTATAGCAATTCCTACTTTTAATATGTCCCATACAAAGCTTCATTTTGTAAGCATTAGTATGCTTCACTATTTGGCTTTTCAACTGGAATATTTTAGAAACCAATCAGTAGTTTGTGTTTTTTTTTATTTTTTATTTTGTAACTTTTTAGAAATTTCAGTAAGTAGAACAGGAAACAATTTTATGTAGCTTATAGCAGAGACAGATCTGTGTAGGCCTCAGCAAAACTATTAAATAAGCCAAATTAGTTTCACCTCGGGTTACCTCTCTCTCATCAGTGCACATTTGTGAAGATTCAGCTCTCAAGATACTATTTCTTCTAGTCTGCATTATTTTTCACTCAGCTCATTAGTAGGACAAGGTCTACATCTCAAATGTCTTTCAGGACCAGGAGGGTAACATAATTGGGCTGAATATAATATGAAAGAAGGTAGTGGTAAGGTGAAATACAAAGTATATATACCACACCAAAAGACATTTAAATCAATTTAAGATGAAGAAGAAAAACAAAACAAAAACATTCCAGCCAAATAACATATTTCTTGTCTAATTCGGCCAGAGTTTGCAATAAATCAAAGACTGTCTTACTCACCCATCTTGCTCAAGCATTGTATAAGAGAGTATTTTACCTATGGTAAGTGCTCAACATGTATTTGTTGAATTAATCTCAGAAAAACTTCCCTGGAAATTTAGATATGCTGACACCTGGTAGTAGGGGAGAAAGATTGCTTTTGACTACACGGTAGAAACCACACAACTTTCTTAGAGCCAACATATGTCAAATGCTTAAGTGCTTCCCATGAGATCTCATGTAATTCTCACAAAAGCTCCAAGAATTAAGTACCATCATTACCACATTTAAAGTTGATGAAATAGGTCTTTAGTTAAGAAATTTCCCAAGATCATGAGAGGGGGAACTGAGATTTGTTTGGAATTCTTTCTGAGCCCTGAGATTTAGGTATAAGGGAAAAAATCTTTAGCCTTCTTTTTTTCTATGTCACTGTTTCATATTACAATGAAAATGTTTATTAAACAATTTCAACTGTGGACTTTTGTGTATTATTTAAAACAAATGCTTCCCTTATTGTCTTTTTAATAAAGCTTTCTGTTTTTATAATAGCCTATTCTAACTCTCATAACTGTCTCTCAAAACTTAATAGGGTGTCAAAAGTCCTCCAGAAAATTAGTTCTAACTCATCCTCAAGCTTATTTCATGCCACAGTTGAAAGTAGAGGGAGAAGAAATACTATTCAGCCATCAGAAAGAAGAAATGTCTGCCATTTGTGACAATACAAATGGACTTTGAGGACCTTATGCTAGAAATAAGGCAGACAGAGGAAAAAATACTGCATAGTTTCACTTATATGTATAGTATCACATAGTATCACTTAAAAAAAAAAAGCCAAACAGAAAGAGTAGAAAAGTGGTTTCCGGGGTGGAGGTGGGAGTGGAGGCAGAAATAGGGAGAAGTGAGTAAAAGTGTACAAACTTAGAGCTGTAAGACGAATGAGGTTTGAGGATTTAATGTGTAACATGGTGGCTATAGTTGATAATATTGTTTTTTAAAATTAAAATTTACTAAGAAAGTAAAACTTAAATGTTCTCACATACAAAAAAAGTAAATATGAGAGGTGATAGATCTGTTAATTAACTAGATGGAGGGAAACCTTTCACAATGTGTACCTATATCAAATCATCACAATGTGGACTTTAAATATTTTATAATTTAATATGTCAATTATACCTCAATAAAACTAAAATTAAAGAAAAAGAAGTAGAAGAAAGAAAATGGAAGAAAGAAGGAAATAGAGCCTTCCTTGTGTGATTTCCCTTCAAGGTTAAAACTAAAATGTTGGTCCCCCAGACACTTCCGACCTGATAAACATCTGTCCACATCTGGTCAGTATGCCTTTTGGGGGGTGGGAGCATCTTTCCCCTATTGAACTGTATTAATAGAAGTGTAATTTCTATTCCAGATTTCACATCTCATTTGTAGACTTCTCCAGTCACAGTGGCCCTTTTTCTCTTTTTATTCTTTTTAAGAGGCAATCACTCCTAATTTTCTTTCTCCTACCTACTACTTAATCAACAGATAATGGTTGTACAAAATTTAACAGGTTTCCTTTGCTTCACAGCTCCCTCAAATAAAAACCAAAGAGTTTTTTTTCCCCCCAGATCTCCCAAAGTAAGGCAGCATAATATCATGGGCATGAATGCAGACTTTTGAGTCAGGCCAATCTGAGATTAAACTCTAATTTTCATTACTTACTTGACCTTGGAAAATTCAGTTTCTTCACTTATATAACCAGATGATGCTATCTTGCTCATGTAATTATTGCAAAAATTAAATAAACTTAGATAATGCTAGTAAAGCTCTCAATAGAATGCATGATTCATGGTCTGTGTTTAAAGAATTAAAACCATTTTTAAAATAACAAGAAGAAACTTAAAATTAAACAAAACAATATTCCATTATATGGGGGGTACAAGAGAATGCAACACTTGAGTGTTTCAAGCTTTGACCAAAGTAAAATAATTTTCTTCCTTCCTTCCTTCCTTCCTTCCTTCCTTCCTTCCTTCCTTCCTTCCTTCCTTCCTTCCTTCCTTCCTTCTTTCTTTCTTTCTTTTTTTGCCTGTCATGCTCTGGCTGGGAAAGTGTAAAACCTCTGACTATCATTAGAAGCTTCCTGACTTAACTAGTCATGATCCCGAGAGATCAGAAAGCAGTGCAAACATCTTTTGAGTATTCCCTAGAACACGACTCTATCTCTTGGTATTAACATTTATCTCACCTCTCCTTTCCTACTCTTGCTCCCAAAGAGGAAGCTGGCTTTTTCTCATTCACTAGCCTGTCCCCAAATTCACACAGGTAATCTCATTTGTTCCTAGACTTTATGTTCTTTGGTGTAGAGCAAAGACAAAGATAGATCTCTTCCTTGCTAAAACCAATCACCTCTCATTGCGAAATATCCTGGCTACAGTACGCATGAAAGGTCCTTTGTTTACCATGACAGAGAAGCTCATTTTGCCACAGCTGTATTTAGGAAGCATGGTTCTTCAATAGTTTCCTCAAGATTTTTTCAGGATCTTTCTCTCCATTGCTCCCATAAACAATTTTGATCCTTGATCAGTTTTCCAGAAGGCAGCAGGAAAAGGTGATTAAGAGTACAAGTCTAGATGTAAAAAGACATGGATTTGAATCTTGTACTATAACTCAGATGTTCTCAGCTATAAAACATGCATGGCTGCAGACAACACACATGAGACCACTGTAAATTAGGAAAAGACCCTTAAACATCCTGGTGGACACAGAGTTCGCAGAGGATGCACAGATTGGATTTCTGGCTCCATTTACCCCTTTGCACAACTGGATGCAGTCACCCTGAAAACAATACAGTGCTTACTTCATAGAATGTTTTGAGAATGAAATAAAATATAATAGATATAAAATATATAGCCTAGTGCCTGGCACATGTTAAGCGCTCAACATATTGTTATTTATATTATTATTTCCATCTAACAAACATAGCACCTCCAGGTCCACACTCTCTAACCTTCTCTAATCTTGTTTCTCTACTTTATCCACCAACAAATATTGAAAACCTTTATGTAAGTGAAATGTTTTACTTATCAACTCATCTGAAAAACTCATTAAAAATAACTTGAATGTTTTGAAGTGATACTGAAAATATTTACAAAAGGACTTCATCAGTATTTCCCCAGATTAAATGAAGCCGGAGAACAGATAAGGAATATTTTTTTCCATCACTTTCTGGGTAGTACCAAATAACTTGACATTTTCAAAAGAAGATCATCTAGAGATCATTCAGTAGCTTTCTTTAAAAAAAAATGTTTTTTTGAACAAAAGTTTTTTTTACATAAGCTGAATATTATTGGATGATATTGAGAAATTATTATTGTTTGCTAGGTATGATAGATAACAGTATTGTGGCTATGCAGAAAAATATTGTATTTGAAGATACATGCTGAAAATTTTAAGAATGAAGCATCATGATATCACTGATTTATTTTAAAATAGTTCAGCAATAATGAATATCATATAAATAAAAATTTATATAAAAATAAGTCAGCCAAAAGTGAAGAAAATATTTTTAAAATGTTAATATTGTTGACTGTAGGAGATGGATATTTGCATTTTTATTGTGGTATTTTTTTCTATATTCTGTGTTTGAGATTTTTCATTAAACAGAAAAAAAATAACAAGGTAAAAAATCAAATGCCTGCCAAAAGAAAAAAAAATTTAAATCAGTTCTTAGTATACGACTCTATCTCGGAAAGTGTTTAAATAACTTTTAGTCTATTTGACTATGTGCACAAAGAAAATGAGAGACTCTATCAACCAAAAAACAGAACGCTCTCAGTAATGACTCGTCATAATCATACAAAATAAACAAGAGTGACCAGATTGCTTTTATTATTTGATTATTATCAGTCCATTTTTCTCAAGAGGGACTCATTCTTAAGCATGTATTTTTATGATCAATTTTATACATTATTGTCTGCATTCCACTACTTATTTTTAGTTTAATTTTTAAAGTTACTTTATTAGCAACATTGTTCTATTTTACTTACTTTCATGGTTATTTTTTATTTATGGCAAGTAATTCTTATTTCCCATTCACAGTCATTACCTTTTCAAATAAATTTATTTAAGGAAAAAAGTAAGTTGATGTAAAGAAAATTGTTGGTGAAATTATGAGGATGATAATTATATGACTGAAGTTTGGAAAATACTGACCTAAAGAAAAGAGAAAAATTAAAATGAGTTTTAACAAGTTATATTCCATAAAACATTAGTCCCAAAATGTGCTTCCAAGGAAAAAAAAAGTTTTGCAATAAAATAAGTTTGGGAAATACTGTATACTACATCACCCTGTAAGAGATTAACATGCATATTAGCATCTTAAAAGCTTGGAGAAGGTCTAAAATAAGGAAACATTTCATTTTAAGTTAGCAGTTCCCAAGTTAATTTGACCAGAAATTTTTGTTTGTCTGTTTCTAAATAAAACTATTAACATTGAGATTCATTTTAAGAAACACTAATGATAAAGGGTTTTATGTTTAGTAAGGAAAGAAGGGCCTGCCAAGGTTGATGAGACTAGAGAGCGACTGGGGTCTGCCTTTCTCCTTCTCGCTTTCCTTAGTCCTTTCAGAGGAACAGGGAGCAGATAAGCTGACAAAACACCAGGGTTAGAATTTGTATGAAAGACAGAAAACTGAAATAAGAGATGAGATATTGACTAACTCAGCAGAAGGTCAGATTCCATAACAGAAATAATGCAACAGAAACCTCAGTGGTACTCAACTCTGCATGGCAGATGGGCAGGGAGGCGGTTTTAAGGCTGAGTTAAGAGAAAATCAAGTTGCTTCTGTAAGTTACAAAAGTAGCTCAGTAGAATAAAGTTTGATTTCAGGAGTCTTAACTGCTTTTAAAATGCATTCTAGACATTAGCCTTCAAATACTGGCTACTGTTTTATTTTCTGACATCTGCCTACATTGTGCTGTGTACACAAAAGTGGTCTAGGTGATGACAACAACTGGCAAAAAGGTGAAAGAGTGCTTCATAAAATTTTTTTTAATTTCTAAAAAATTATTTTTAAAATGTTTAAAGTTTTTAAAATCTGCCTGTTAAATAAAGATGCTTTTTGTAGCAAAAGTTCCAAAATTCAGAGAGAAATATTTGAGTGGAATAAAGAAGAAGAGTATCCTAAATGTCTGGAAATGAGTTCATTTTATAAGTCCAAGATGCAAAATGCAAAGGAAAACATGGCAAAGAGTTCCACCCAATAAACCCTGCAATGGTAAACACAATAACATTAGCCCAAGGACAATGAACTTCTCCTGGATGAATAAATAACACTCAACTGTGAAGAGCTTGATGCCATTTCCAAAGTACAGAAATGGAATAGTTGAAGAGGCAAACATTGTGTTAAAGCCTCAAATACATCTATGTGTCTGATACATAGTAAGCATGTTGTAAATGTCAACCATTCCTTCACGGAAACCATTTTGTCCATTTTTTCCCCAATATTTCTCATTGTGATATGCTTGGAGCAGCTTATATTCTCGCCATTATATTGAAAAGAAAAAGGAAATAATATGACTTGAGACATTCAAGTTGATTCATTGCAGTAGATAACAACTGGAGAATGGAACCAGTATTTTCCCAAAACATGTAAATTAAAGAAATCTGAAAGAAAAGACAAAATTTCTAAATTTCCTTTGTTTTTCTAAATATGAATGTGCTAGAAGCAGTCTATGAATTACTGGCAATGTGAGAACTAGCAGTGTCAATCATTTCCAAATATTGGGAGCCCAGCATGATGCCCATTTAGCCCCATAAAATCTTACAGTCTTCCTATAACCAACCAATGTGTCTTCTCCTGGAGTGGGTATGAAGGCTGCGATGCCTTGTATAAGCTAGGTCCATAGTAGCACAGTATATGACATGGTTACAACACGAGAGGGCTTCAGAGCTCACATATATTGCATCATGCATGTCAAACTTTATCTGAGAGTGAACTACCAATGGAAAAAACAAATATGGTTCAAGGAAGTCAAACAACCAGATCTTTTGGAATGGTCTCATCTCTAAGCCATGGTCAATTTCTAATCCTTTAAGGCTGTTTATCCTATTTGTTCCCCACCCACTTTCCCATTTTCAAAATGAAAGAGGTGGATAAGTGATACACCTCAAGCTTTGCCAGATTTTTAATGCTATAAAAGTTTCTTTCTCTAGTTTCACCTTTTAAAAATTAGGCCTCTCAAATTCAAATAGAGCCTCATTCTTGATGTCACTGTCTTCTGTAATTACCACCAGCAAAGTAACTTCATCATGCTTGCTTCACATAATAGTAGATGAGGAAGCAGTTTATGTGTAGCTGAGAGAACAATGAATCCCAAGTGCAATTGCTCTGACATGGCATTTCTGTGCCTTTTTCTAGATTCTACAACCACTAGAGACCAGAGACAGAGTATCTGGGCACAAAGACTCTCTGTAAGAGAAGAAATAATCTACTTGTCTCCCCTATTGTATTCTAGACATTAACTTGTGAGTTAGGTAACTTCAGACACACACTTACCTTGGCTGGGCAATCAGTGTGCTCTTAGGTAAATACTGGAATGTTCTTTTAGACACCTTGGGCTTCAACAGTCTGTAGTTCTAAGTTGACTTCATCATTTCTGGACTCTTTTGTTATAGCTCCATGGGATTTGGTAACCGTTCTAAGGACTTGCCTATTAGCCCAGAGCATGAGTCCTCAGAGCAGGGTAAGAAGAGGTTTATCCTTTGGGTAATGCTTTGGGGGAACTTTGAACCAAAGATCTGAAGCAGGCTTATCACAGACTGACCGTGAGTAGAGAAAAATCTCCCTTACGCCAGTGGATTTGAACGGAAATGATCCAAAATTCACAGAAAAACATATGAGAGCATTTTCAGCAAGCCCATTTCTCCAAAACCATCAAATCACATTCCTCTGGCTAGGAAAACAAGGTTTTCTGTTTTGTTGTGTCTTTATTTCTAAAATCGGCTGTCAGATCTAAGTGATGTAGGAACAAATACAAATTAAAAGTGATAGGCTTAATTCTCCCTGTTGAAAATAAGAAAACAGACTTTCCCTAAAAACTCCCTTTACCTAGAGTATTTACTTTAGAAACCGTGTAATTAAAGTTTCTTTTCTGTCTGTTTGAAATGTATGTACATCTTTTTAGAAACTAAATAAGCCTGGCACAACATGACACATGGCCTTAAGCATCTGCTACATGATTAAGACAGGTCATACCCAAGGAAAACTCTGCTTTACAACCTACATTTTTAAAACAAAGGAGATCAAATAACTTATTCAGTGCCTAGAACAGCGCTTGACACTTGTTAGCTTAGTTATTTTCATTGTCCTTGAAGCCAGTAGTTGTCTCCCTGCTCTAATCAGCCTTTGGGCTCCAAGAGGCCTTAGAAAAATCTAGTTTGTGGTTCTGCACAGCTGAGGACCAGACCCTAAAAGCCAATGACCTCCCCATTCAGTCACCCCAATGAATCCAAAAAAGCAACTCCTTCATGGCCATGACTTATTTGTCTTCTCCTTAACTCTAGCATAGTGAAATTAAGAAAAATAGAGACTTAAGTCCCAATTGAGCTAATTAATAAGATTGTGCTTAGAAAGCTATATTTTTTTCATATTTAATAAAATTATTAGAAAACTTAAGTCTTTTATTGGACTGAGACACTGAAAAAGTCTTTTATGTAAGATGACTTCCATCAAGACTTCAGCAACGGTTTTCTGGTTTCTCCCAAAGCCCTTGATTCAGTCAGTATCAACCTGTCCTCTTTCCAGAGGTATCCCAATGGAGTGATCATTAGCTTGACCGTAAATTTTATTGTCCAACCAGAACATTTTAGTGAAAGATTAATACCGACCTTGGGTTCTTAGGCTCTCTACATAATAGAAATTGAAAAGAGGCCAAAGTAAAAACTCATACAAGGTTTATTGGGGCTTATGCTGAAGCCCAAGGGAGACAGCATGGTGAGATAAGTTCTCCGGTTTGACCTCACCAAGGGCACCTGGGGCACTATTTATGTTAGCATGAGGGAGGGCTTCACTTCAGCTGGGGAGGATCCGCTCATTTCTTCTTGGTAATGGTGCTTGCGCAGGCACAGTTGATGTGAAAGACCTAGTGCATGTTTGGTAGACCCACAATGGCGGTGATGCTCATTGCTGACACCCCAAGAAAAGTCCTATAGCAGTCAACTCAGCGCTTTGTGTGCATGGGGATATGCGGGTTAACTCCCTCGGGGGAAGTTTTGCGATTGGAAAGTTGCTTATCCAGGTACTGGATCTGGTGGTTAAGGGAATGGAGCCCAGCCCGGTCTCCATACTGTCTCAAGAGGAACTATAAGGACTTATGCCAAAACAGCAGGCATGAGCCCTAACTGCTCTTGGCAAAGCCGATATATGATTATCCTATCCTCTAAGAAGTTTGTTTCAGCCATCCCCCAGTTTAGGATACTCCCTCTCCCCCATCCCTTAGTCAGTTCCCTTTCTCCAGTTCAGTAGAGGAGGTAGATTTTGTGAGATAAGAATAGAATGGCGATTCTACAACAAAGGGTCATATTCCATTTCTGTGGCTACCACACAATGAACATATTATGTTATTCCTGTCCATTTCAAAAAGATTGAAGGTGGTTATGGCCACTTAAAATTGAACAATATAGCATAAATTGCAAGTAAGAAAAAAATAAGTCTGGGACAGGCACAGTGCCAGACACTTTACAAACATTGTCTCAAGCCTCCAAGCAATATTTTCCAGATGAAAACAAAAGCAAACAAACAAACAAACAAAAAAAAAAACAATATAAAGAAATTAAGCCCCTTGCTCAGGGGCTTAATGTCAGAAACTAGATGTGTTTTATTACAGGGAAAGCAATGTGTTTTTTAATGAAAAGTTATATTTTGGTTATCTTCATGTTTTGTTCTTTTTTATCAGTATATGAAACGGAATATGCTCATACTTATGTCATTTTTTCCTTGAGATGAAAAAACTTGTTATGATTGAATTAAGCAATAAATCAGCATTTTTCTTCTTTTACTAACACAAGAGCCCATGGGATTCCTAGACTTAAAGGATTGTTAATGATCTTAGTTTCTACAAAATTGATGATGAAATGCCTCAAAATGTTTTAGAAAAAAATAAATTCTATTTAAAAATTTTTAAATAGTATAAACTGTCTTCGAATTCTCAAAATTGCTTTCCTGAGGTTAAGAGCAACTCAAAAGTATATATACTCAGTTTCAAGATTTTATACAACATAAATCATATTCTTCCCTTCTGTTTTCCTGAAAGTCAGTAATTTTGTTAATATTCATAGCCTTAAAAAATGATGAATTTGCAGAATGTGTGTTTTACCCTGTGCAACACCTAATGCATCCACAATACTGAAAGAGGAAAGTCATTAACCTAAAATCTAAAGGATGAAATGGGAAATGGAAAAGGTTAAAAACGTAAATAAATCGTATTTCTTTTTATCGAAGTCCCTAACAATCACATAGGAGATGTGCAGACTTCTCAAAAGCTGTCCCAGCTGTCTGAAAAAGGTGACATTATTTTTCCAAATACCAGCCTCTCTAAGTTAAAGTGTCACCTCATCAATAAATACCCCAGATCTCTAATAACCTCCAGCTCCACTCTCAGAGCCTAATAAGGTAAAGGTGACTATTTATTTTCTCAGACTCCAGAAGAATTTATCCACACTCCAGATGTATAAAAACCTTGTTATAAATGTTATCTGATTCATTAAGGAATTAATCTTAGACTACTTTAATCCTCTTTAACTCAACATGGTTTGATTAAATTGAGCATTAAGGGGAAAGTAGACAGAGGAAAAAGTAACAGCAATCATTCATCTCTCCTATTCTTTTATCTTAGTCTCAGAAAAAATATGCCAGTGATTCAGGCTTTCTGCTTCTTAAGTTGATAACTGGTGATGGATTCAGTAATGAACCCTAAATTGTGATGAGGCTAGGTTGAGCTCTAACTGACAAAGCACTTGTTTAGAATAAAGTTGGAAGAATGGGGTTGGGTCTCAGGAGATCGATGGATAGATTAAGGTGACCTACAGAGCCCATCATGGGCTACAGTATAGCCCTTTCATGGCCTGGTCCACATTCTCTGCCTAGCTGGTTCTTTCCATTAGAAGCAGCCTAATTCTTTTGTCTATTCCCACTAAGGTTGTGTGAGATTTACTTCTCACTGACTTTATTATTCAATGACTATTTGAAGGAGGTCCAATGATTATTAGTTCATCTGTTTTTCCTTGCTTAGAAAGACCAAGTTTTTTAAACAGTGAAACCTAAAGCATTTATGGCCATAATATGCTGACCGATTAAAATCTGTACTTACTCTATGTACTTAAAAAGGAATGTTATCAATCAAAACATAGGCAACATCTGTTGTGACCGGAATAACCAGACTCAACCTGAATGCTCTGATATTAGAGGCAGTTTATTAGCCGGCGGCTGTCCTTCCAAAGGAGCAGCCCCGAAACATAAAGATACAAGGGTTTTAAGCCCAAAATCTCATTCTTCATTCTGTCTAAATCACAAAGGTTTAATATTTCTTCTATTCTCTACCTGTCAACCTAAAGGTGGGTTGTGCAAGCGGGGGTACAGGAGCAGAAAGTGTACTGTTAAAATGTTAGGTTCCCATGGGTAACTGTTAGGTTCCCATGGGCAACTGTTAGGTTTCCAGGAGTAATAGTCAAACAATAACTTTTCAAGCAAGCAGGTGTCCAGAAGCGAGACATGGCGATTAGCATGTAGGCTTTTAACCTTAACCCATTACTATATCTTTGTGACCCTTTCAGTAGCACGTCATCACACATCTAAACCTGAACATATGCAATTTTACCTTACCTTACCTCAAGGTGTGATAATATCAATACTTTGATAGCAATATCCCCCTCTAGACATTTAGGATATTCTACTTTATCTTAAAGCTCAAACCATGTATATGCGTACACAAATTTTCACTGTGCTCAACAGCAATGGCTCAGAGATGTCCCAGATGTCACTTTTGAAGGAGTCTTTTTAGATGGGGAGAAGATTGTGCTGTTTTTCAGAAGCTCTGAAAGCTCCTACCTGTGCCAGACTCACTCTATAGCAGAGTCCTTTCATGTCATTTCCTTGCCCTGCCAAGGTTCTGTAAGGAGGTGCTGTAGTGATTCATGTGAAAGTCTTTTAATTCAACACATGAAGGCAAGGAAACACGAAGACATTTTCTGAGCCTTAGTTATCCCAGTACTAAGTGAGCTAGAAGGTACAATAACAGCCATCATTCACTAAATGTTATGTCTTGCTCATATCTAAATCTTTATTGTCTCGGTTAAGCCTTAAAAACAACACCAGGAGGCTGCTCTTATAAACCCATCCTGTGATGAGGACAACAAAAACAAGAGAAATTAAACAGCTCTTCTCAGGTCACAGCCAGGAAGTGAGAGAGCTAGGATCGAAACCCAGGGAATCTGACTTCATGAAAGGGTTTCTGAACGCTACACTCTGTCTGTAGTGATTCTAGCACAGTCAACCTAAAATTCTAAAAAATGTATTAGACTATATTTTTAAATCTTGACAAGATTTCCTTTACATCTTCTATTATCACCAGGCAATTATTGTTTGCCTGCTAATGCTAGTTCTCACTCTGCCCTGCTTAATTCTCCCCCTTGGGTCAGTCCTGCTCGCTATTTCTGTGGTCGGGATCCCTAGCCTCAGATAACCAATGAACACATAGTTATCGTAACCCATTGCATCTTGGAAACTGAAGAAACGTTTACCACCAGTAAAGCTGTATATTCCAAAAGCCTGAAGACCTTCCAGGAAGAATAAGCTTCTCACCCTAGATCTGTAAAACTTGAACTTTTTTTCCCTACAGTTTAAATACTTCAAATTGTTTTTGCAGTCTAAATTGCCTCTTACCCCTAAGCAAGAGTTAGATTAGTCAAAGAGCTAATTATGCAGATTTTTCTATTAGATTTTTTCAGCCTAACGGATTCTGAAAGCACTTGCCCATCTCCTATAGAGAAAGCATTGATTTCTGTGGTTAAACACCCACTGGGCAGAAATTTCCGATCAAGCCCCACTGTGTTACATGTGGGATTGAACAACAATGCTGGCGGAATGACCACTGCAAAGTTCTAATCCAAGGCTGTCTGTTGTTTATTATCATAATGCAGCTACCTATCCCAGTACCCGCTGGCCTACCAGTAGGACCAGAGTATGCCAGTAATAGAACAGAATCCTCACTGGATTGTTTGACTTTCTTCCTACTTGCTGATGGAAGGATGGGCAAGTAAAATGTTTGAGTGGGTTGGAATGCTTTTATACATAATTGTAAAGCAGTGACAACCCAGGGGTCTCTTTCTTTCTAATGTTAAGAAATAGATTTTAAAATCCCATTATGTGTTTAACAGTTACTGGATACAGATTTAAAATATCACTTTATACTTAAAATCTAAATCTTATGTATAAAAGAGTACCATTCAAAAGAAAAAAAGAAACAAGACCAGCGACATAACCAAGGTCACTGTGAATATGCTGAATCTCTAGTCCCCATGATCATCTGCTTTAAAGATACCTGGGTTGAACCCCTACCTCTGCTACAAATTAGTTATATGATTGTGACCAAATCACTTAATTGCCTGATTTTTGTTTATTTATTAAAAATAAGAGAGGTGACTTAAATAATCTCAAAAACATCACTCATCTGAAAAAAAGAGGCTTTGAGTCAATGTAGATCTGTATTTGAATTCTGGTTTCAACATATATTAGCTATGTGACTTGGGCAAGTACAACTCCTCTAAACCTCAGAGTTTTCATCTGTGAAATATTCTATCTGCCTAACAGAGTATTGTAAAAAATGAAGTAGATAATACACACAAAGGGTCTAATACAGTGGTTCTCACCAGGGGCAGTTTTGACTCCACCTATGCCCAGAAGATATTCAGCAATGTCTGGAGGTATTTTTGGTTGTCTCATATGGGGGATGCTACTGGTATCCAGTGACTAAAGGCAAGGGATGCTGCTCAACACCCTACATGCACAAAACAGCATCACAGAACAAAACTGTGGAAATTGAAAATCCCTAAATGTAACATCCAGCTCACTGTAAGCATTGAGTAAATGTGGCAATGGTGGTTCTGATTGGCCCCAGAGACCAACAAATTGGAAAGGGTGTAAAAATGTTGGCCATGTAAACACTCTATGAGGATACATTTTGCTTTTGGACAAGGAGACAGTTTTTTCTCTCAGGGCTCTTCCCTGATAAGATCAAAAAGACTCTAAGCCTGGCATGAGTCCTATGTGTTTACACTCAAGTTCTACAGACACCAACAGAATGTTTATCCAATAAACCAAGTCCAAATTCAGCTAAATAATATAAGACCCTAGAATTTTCCACTATTCTATCAACCAAATCGGAAAGGACTCTAAACTTAATTAATTTGCATTAAAATTCCTCTCTTTTCCAAATTAATAATCTACTGTAGGTCAACCATAAATCATTTACTCCAAAAAGTTCTATGCAGTAATTACTCCTTTCCAATTCAGTGCACTAAATTAGATTATAATTATTAGTCACACTTGCAGCTTTTATTTAGACTCCAACTCCAGCCAACACAAAACAAATGTTTGGAATGTTTATAAGCACTTTCTTTCTCTTTAACTCGATGGGCATTTTTTTGCATTCAACAGACCATTATATAAAAGTTGAGTTTGCTTGACACCATGCAAATTATAAAAATGAACAATCTGGCAGATATTCACATATAGTTCCACAACCCTCATGGACCCAGCAGGCCAGAAGAACGTAATGTTATTTGAAGGGTAATAAGAGGTCCACTAGCCCTAGTTTATCTTTCCAATGGGTCTATTAGAAAGCCTGAAAGTCTTATGTGTTTATTTGTGGTTCATTATTACTTTCCTTCTTGCACAGTAAGTAGATTTCAAGCTCCTGGAAGAAGCATAGCATACTACTATGACAAATAAACTTTGAAGTCAGATTTTATGGGTTTATATACCCATCCTAACAGTTCACCTACTAACAATAGGATCTTAGGAAGTACCTTCTTTAAGACTCAATTTCTCATCTGAGAATTGTATGTTTTTTTAATAGTATCTATATCATAAAGTTGTGGGAGAGCAAAATAAAATAATGCCTAGGACCTAGTAAGAGTTTAATAAACACCGGTCATTACTATGCCATTATTAGGGTAAATACTATGTCTGTTTTGTTCACTACTGTAGACTAGTCTTCAGTACATTGTTTGCAGAGATAAATAGTTGTTGAATAATTGAATGTGGACTGCTGACCAGCATGGTGACCTTTGGGCAACTTACTTAAAATCACTGAACCTCAACATATTAATTTACATGGAGAGAAGGTTTTATGAAAATTAGATGAGAGCATGTTTGTGTCAATGCCCGACACAAAGTATTTGTTTAATGAGTGTTGGTTATTAAATTGCTACCATTACTAGTTATGTGTGCCTTGAACGAATCTCTTTATTCTAAGCTCCAGTTTCCTTATCTGAAAAAATATATTGATTCATTTTCTCATGTGAAAGTAGAGACTTGGTCTAAGCCAATATGGAGGGTTGTCTGGAAGATGTGATGAAAGGAGAGAGGGAAAAAGGAGGGAGGATACTTACAAAGGACTGACCATAATGATGAGCTACGGAGAGTAAGAATGAAAGTGAGGACATAAAAGGGCAAATGAGTAAAAAAAAAAACTGTAGACTCACTCGAGTGGAATCTTGCTGTTCTCTGCTAGAGTGGCTAAGGGAGTGGCTAAGTACTAGGCTAAGGGAAGCAGCAAGCTGGCAGTCAGAGCAGGATGTTTGAAATGAACTTTTGGAAAAGGAGTAGATATAGGCGCTAATGTTAGTTCCTCTCATAACACTTCATACACATTAGCATACAAAAACCCATTTGCTACCAAATGTGTATTTTGAGCCCTTTTTTTTTTTGAAGAGTCGGCTTAAAGCTTGTGAGAAAATTTTCAAGCATAAATGAAAATATTTCCCATTCTTTTTTCTGTCTTACTGACATGTAGAATCAGTGCTGCTTCTCTATCACGCATTCACTAAACATTCATTGAGGGCATATTATGTACCAGCCACTATTCTGAATTCTTGGGACACAGCATTGTATTAATCCCCCAAAACAGAAATTTTATTTTATATAATTCAACTGAATTTTCATGAACCAAACAAAGATCTCTATCTGTGTGGAGCTTATATTCTAATGAAGATATGTATGATAATGAAAATTAAACTTAAATCATTAATAAGTTATTGTATATATTTAAAAAAAAAAGATAAGGGCTATGGAAAAGGTAGAGTAGAATCAGCAAAGGAAGCTCAGGAGTATGATTTTAAGTAAGTTGTTCCAGGGTAAGCTTCATTGAGGTGACCTCTATCTAAGTAGTCTTCAAAGGAAAAATCCAACTTTGTCTTCTCTTGGGGATGAAACTTCCTTTTGTCACTAATGTGGCTGAACAATTGACTGTTCAAGGCATTCTTCTAGATGTCAATATTTGAGTGGGCCAGGTCGTCACTAATTGCTACACATAATTTTTCTTTCCAGCAGGATAAAATGCCCTTCATGAAGAAGTAGTCCAATAATAGAACCCTTACTATGGCCTCCCAACATGTTAAAGAATCACCGTGCCTAGTTTTTCAGGATAAAGGAAGCTTTTTGGAAGGCCAGTTTTCCCTCTCAGGCTTTTAGGATGAGACTGTGTACCTCTGGCAACACAAAACTGGCACCAGCACTACCAGCAGGGCACTGATAATGCACCTTTCATGTAAAAACCACTAGGGTTTCTCTGGCTCCTAGAATGAAATAATTAAGGTGTAAGATGCCCTTGGGTGTGAAAGTATACCTTTTAGGAAGAGAACTGGGTCCATTTCTCTTCCAGTCATATCTACCATAGAGGAGACTGGAAACAAGGGACTATTTTTCCAGTAGCTTCCATTGGGCCTCTGTGGGAGTAAATACAGGCTATTCTCCAGGAGATCAAGAAAATAAGATCCTGTAAGTTCATCTGAAAGGGATATCAGCAACTGCTACTGGCTCAGTGAAATGTGGAGATGAAGAAAAGAGTAGAAGATAGGAAGCGAAAAGTGGTGAGCAGTGGTGCCAGGGAAACACCCCAATTCATAATCCTGTCTGGTACATGGATTTCCAGACTCTGTTTACTGGATATTCACTTTGATACAGAGAAGTAACAGCCAGAAGTTTCCAAAAATAACTTCTCTGGTCACAACTTAAGAAATGCAATATTTGAGTTTTAATAGATAAATATTTTTCCACCCAACCAATATAGCTTATTTGTAAATATTTAAAAGAAATATCTATAAAAATACATATGTCAGAGTCAATGTCATGGAAAGGTAAAGTAGAGAACAAACATCTATCTATCTGATTAATTTAATCAGGACAAACAACCTAACTAGACAATTTTAGCCCCTGAAGAAGAAATCATTCTTGTCTAGTGTGTAAGATAAATATTTAAATAGTTTAAGCTAGTTCTTACATATTTACATCATTGCTCAATTTTCACTTTCCAGCTAAATTATGAATGTTTTTTGAGTTGGGAAGATTCTTGACTAATTCAGCTCAGTAGTTTTCTTAAACAAGACTTAAAATGTAATCACTTAAAAACTCAAGAGTAAAATAATGTTCAAAACATTTGCAATACAGCCTCATTCTGATCTGAGAATTCAAGATCAATTCTGCACTCATATAGATAATAATTTGAGCTTTGGGTTTCCTGTTATTCTACAAATTATACCAAATTTATTAGGAGTTTTTCAGTATGAAGAAAATTAATTTTAGCTTTTAAAAAATCTTTTAAAATAATAAAATATTTTTTTAACTGAACCATTGATTTAAGCTAGTGCAAGTATGTGGTTTGAAAATCAACTAATAGAATAAAGATTTAATAAATACTTATTTTATAAAATGGTAGGTTTAGAAATAATGTAATCTCATAGTTCTTGTCCTTTTTGGGGTAAAGAATTCCCCTGAGAATCTAATAGAAGCTATAGATCCTCTTAGAAAATCCCTATGTGTATAATTTTAAGGAATTCATGGACCTTGGGGCTTTACAGAATCTACATTCAAAAATCTGTAATCCAGATCAAGCTCCTCTCTTTTTTGATTAAAAAAATTTATGGGTTCGGAAAGGGAAGAAATTTAATGTCTAACAAGTAGTTAAAATGGAAGCACAAGATTAGCCTAATTCCAAAAACCAGTATATTTCTTGGTATGCACAATATCTCTGAGAAGGAAAAAAGCAAAGCCATTTTATCTTATTTTCTTACATTTTCCTTAAGTTTTACTGAAATATAGAAACACCATAGAACAGTATTTCTTGCAATGGCATATCATGGAATAGTTAATATGTGTGGGGAAAAAAGAATTTATTAGTTAATTTTCATTTCTTAGAGATTTACAAAGATATTAACATATTGAAGGTTATGAGAAGTCCTGCAATAAACAAATTTTATTTCATTTTGATTAACAGTGTTTTCTAAATTTGTTTGAATATGAAACAATTTTTAAGGCACATTTATTTATTTATTTATTTATTTATTTATTTATTTATCAAAGGACACCAGTTGGGGAAACAATACAACTGGTACACAGATGCATGTTATTATTGTCCTCATCATTCTTTATAGACCCTTGAGCTTTTAATGGTGGTGTTCGTGTATAGCTCATGGTAATCATGGATCACATATTTTCCACTTAAAATCTCAAAGTCCCAAAGTGGCAGTAGATCATATCTCTTGGTGAGCCTGACCTAATTCTTTCCACCAAGCCTGAGATGGGCATTATTTCACATGGACAGCTGTCTAGTTATCTATTGCTGCATAACAAACCATCACAAAATTGAGTGGTCAAAATAGCCTATTATTATATTTTATGGTTCTGGGAGTTGACTGAATTTAGTGGGCAGCATTTTTGGAGGATTTTTCATGCTGTTAAAGTCATAAAGCAGCTGGGCCTGGAGTCATCCGAAGGCTTGACTGGGTAATTGTTCAAAGTAATGCACTTTATTGGCTGGAAGTTGCTACCCACTATCAGCTGAAAGCTCATCTAGAGCTGTCAATCATATTACCTACTTGTAGTTTTTCCAATTGACTTAGGTTTCTCACAGCATAGTGGCTGCAATCTGAGAGGGAATGTCTCAAGAAACAACATTTTAAAAATTCCAACTAGATGCTGCAAGATTTTGTTGGGGAGAAAAACTCTTTCTTCTACTCTTCTAGGTTCTATAGGTGGTCTAACAATTAAAATGACATAAGACAGATTGCATGAGAAAAATAATTTTAATTACATACGTAAAGGAGTCCCAGGAAGATATGAGACTCAAAAGGCAGCCAGGTAATTGAGGCTCATATACCATTTTGAGCTAAGAAAAAGGATAGGGGTCTGGGATTACAAAAGGAAGAGAAGGGCCATCCACAGGAAGAGACATGCAGCTGATTTTTGGAAAACAAAGGCTGAACTGTTATGCAGATAAGTTTCTTAGCTCTCCCCTGGTACAGGCTCCTTGTCCAATGTAAATTTCCTTTATACTTGCAGAATTTCTCCAGAAATAAGAAAATTTAGTTTATTTTTAGGCAGTTAAGAGAAAAGTAAATAATTTTTCCTGTGTCTGCTGGGTCTTGATTGCCTCAAATTGTTCTAAATTCCTTCAGTTCCTTAAGACCTAGGCTAAAAGCCCTGAATGTCACTTCCACTACATTCTATTGATCAAGCAAGTCACTAAGGCCAGCCTATATCCAAGGAGAGGGGAACTAGCCTCCACCTCTTGGTGTGGAATAATATAGAGCCTGTAACATTTAATTTATATCTATCAAAACACTTGTTTTGTATTACAATTGCTCTTTATTTTAATTCTATCCTATCATACTATCATCTCTTTGGGGGTATCACCTTTTGGGTGTCTTGGTCATTATTATATCCTAATAGTTGAGAGTTAATAAATGTTTATTGGATAAACAAGTGAATGAATGAGGGAGCAAGTGAGTGAAACAAGGAACATAAGATTACATTTTAAAATTTAATTATGAAAGGGTTATACATTTGTGAGATATTTTTACATTTGTATTTATCAAAATGAAATATACTTGAACATGTTTACATAGAGAAAGAAGACAGCTAATAGAGTAGGTGAAATTGCGAGAAGGAGAGTACTTGGCAGGTAGACCCGAGTTCTGTATGAGATCAAAAGGATGCATGATCCATTCATTATGAGTCTAAGGAATTGGTCTTGAAAAAGAGGAGTAAATTCTTCATTAACACACAAAGGAGAAAGGAAAGACTGTACAGGAGAGATAATCTTATGATCAAAGAGGTAGACACTAGGGAATTATGCCTAATGCCTGATCCCCTGAAAATATGTAAACTGTGGGGAAAAGTAGGGTGGTATTCTAGCTCTAAATGCCCTAACTTCTTCAGTGACTTATTCATTCAGTACCGATATATGAAAACTACATATGCATGCTCTAGCACTTTGCTGTAAGCTTACAATTTCTACCAATAGTGGAGTGAGTATATCAATTTCCAAACATTTTGAAGGACTCACAACCTCAATTACAAAGAAAAAACTCACTTTGGTTATTTAAATGTCCATTATTTAGAAACAAAAAGAATTTGAGAAGAAGTCCTAATGCACCTTGCTACTGCCTGCCATTTGCCCTTTTCATGACTCCTATCTATTACCAAAGCCACAAAGAAATTTACAGCGGAGAGTAGAACATAGGGATAGAATAGGGGAAAGTTGAATTTGATTAATAACAAATGACACTTTGAAAGTAAAGGATACACACTAAATTTCTCCTCCTAGAGCCCAGATTCAGAAAAAATTTCAAATCCTCTAATGAACTTATATTTTCCTTTTTTCTTTAACTTAATAAATAATGTTTTTCTTTTTCAAACATTAGTAATATTACTGATTGACTTAGAACATTATTACAATTATCCTGAGCAAATAATACATGTATGCTTCTCCCTTTTGTGTTTTACTTTTGGTTTTCAAAGAAAAACTTTTATTGTCTTTCTTGTTCAAATTAAGTGTGGAAGTGATTTCAAACTTGCATTGGAAATAGAAGGGTATATATTAATTTTTAAAGAAATGCTGAACACATGTGAATAAGCTGGCCACTAAGATAGTCAATCTATCAGCCCTGAAGCAATCCTTGTCTTAATATAATTCCACAAAGCTGAACATAGAAGAAAAATAGATGACAATAAGACACTGAAATAGTTGTTATATGTCATGTAAGAAGTTAATTGATGAAGCTCTCAATATGATAAAATGAAGAAATGCCTCCAGAATTCTAAAAATCACTTAAAGCAATCCAAAAAGAACTGTCCCATGCAACATACGCTATCTTTATACAAATGTTGGTCTGACCCTTTATAGAATCTATAAGATAGTTCCCCTTTAATTATATGTACAGTAAGTTGCTTGAGGCTAAAGCCTCAGACTAACTCTAAACATGGCAATGCAATTATACAGAATTCATTGATTTATTTCTTTCACAGATATTTATTTATTAACCACTATGAGTTCAGTACAGTACTGGGAACTACGGGTACATCAAGAGAGAGAAGGACATCATCTTGACCTCAGAGAGCTCAGAAACTAAAAGAGCCAGATATTTTGGTAGAAGTGTTGGTACATGAAGTGAACTAAATGGTGACTCCAAGGAGATGCCCATATCCTAAACCCTGAAACCTGTGAATATTACTTAATATGATGAAAATGTGATTAAGTTAAAGAAGTTGAGAGAAAGAACATATCCTAAACTATTTGGGTCAACTCTACCTGCAATCATATGCATCCTTATGAAAGAGAGGCACAGGGAGATTAGACATGCACACAGAGAAGGTGATGTGAAGATGCAGCCTTAAGCCAAAGAACACAAAAGAATGCCTACAGCCACCAGAAACTGAAAGGACAAAGAACAGATTCTTTCACAGAGCCTCCAAAAAGAGTGCAGCCCTGCCAACAGCTTGATTTTTGGACTCTGGCCTACAGAATTATGAGAGAATAAATTTCTCTTGTTTTAGGCCGCCAAGGTTGTGGTAATTTGTTATGGCAGCCCTAGGAAACTAATACAGCATACCAATTACTATATAATTAAAATTCACGACAAGTGTCCAAAATGAAAAGTGCAGGATGCTGTATAAAAGTATAACATGGAAACCTACTTCTCATTGAGTGTCGTGGGTTGGAGAACATGGGGAACAATATAATTATAGACTCGGTGTGTGGAATTTTTGTTGACTAATCATAGTGCATGCATACCCAGAAAAAATGCTCTAGCAAACACATGTTCCAAAATGTAAAATTATATGCATATTTAGATAAATAGGCAGATTTAAAACTGGTAGAAAACATATCTTTTACCATTAACAAGTAAATCACTTGACATTAATTTAAATAAAGATCTTGCTTTATTTAGTTACCTCCACAGAAATGATGCTACATGATGCTTTTGAAAATCAATGCTGATTATATATTCTAATTCTAGATTAGAATTTCTGGTACCATTGTCAGAAATCTGGTTTAATTTTTGATCTTCAAAAAACACTTTCTAAAACCCAAATGGAAGTAACAGGATAGTTTTTTTCTTTTAATCCAGCAATAACAGCATCTATACTACCAGGTGAAGGGGAATTGTGTGAACCCTAGAATATGTCCAACTTAAGGGTTTCTAACCTCTAAAAGGCAGTAAGAGCTGCACAAAATGAAGACAAGTGGCAAAAGTAGCAAAAAGTGAAAAAGGAACAACCAAGGTAATCAATAAGATGCAGGAACAAAACAAAAACTATCCCAAATTCTTCTCCAAAATGAAGAATAGTCTTTAAGTAGAATCCTGGGTTGGAGGATCTGGGACTATAGCAAAACTGGGAAAAATTCTCAAGACTTCAAGTTGCAAGTGAATGCAAAATGTACTGTTCATGGACATGGAATAAAATCAAATAAGGCTTTGCTGCCCTGAGTTCTCAAGAAAATCAGACATACACATAAAATAGTTTCTCCCAGAAAGACAGGATACCACCTTTAGAAGATCTCTGGAAGCAGTAACCAGATTGTGCAGGATAGAAACACTGGGGATTAAGAAGAGAGAAGACTCACCCCAGGGGGGCAGATCCAGAGGTGTGGATCCCAGAAAGTCTCCAAGTCCCATAGCAAGGATGAGAAGCCATACCTTAAAGGCAAGGAACACAGACTCAGGCAGAACCACTTTCTGAACCAGATTTAACTCTAAGAGACAAAGATGTGGCCACGGAGAAAACCACATGTTGAATCTTTTAATATAACAAGAGAGGATGAAATTCTCAAGATAAGAAGCTGTGAAAACCATCCTGACCTATTATTCCTCCCATAGGAACCCTTTTATAGCAGCCCAGAAAAACTCACTTCATCTAAACATGCAAAAGAAAAAAGAGATGTAGCATCATTACACTGTATATCTGAAGCTAATATAATGTTATGTGTCAATTATATCAACTAAAAAAAGAAAGAAAAAAAGGGACTTTATCTAGCACCTTAAGGAGTTATTATAGAGAGGTGGGAGGACAGAAAGATGTGAAAGCATGCTTACTGAAATAAAAAAAAATGTATTAGATAAAAATGATGTTTCAGAGAAAAAGAGAAAATGAAAGAATAAACATGAACACAAGAGAAAATAAGCACAATTAAAAGAACAGAAAAAAAATAAAGCATAAAAAGAGAAAGGTAAAAAAAAATCACATAGGAAATAAAAAGGAAGTAAAAGGGTTTTACAGAAAATAATAGAGAAGCTAGACAAGAAAGATCTGATACACATTTTATTGGAGTCCCAGAAAAAAAAAAAAAAACAAAGCATCAGAACAAACGAATATTTACAGCTATAATTCAAGGAGACATTGCTATAATAAAAGACTTGAAAATATTTAAAAACAAAATGTATAAAACATTAGCTAACCTAATTTTTAAAGGTAGAGTGAAGAATATACAAAGTAAGAAATAGCAAAAGAGATATAACAATTGATACATATTTTAAAAATTATATGTAAAGACAGAATATGTAAACAGACCAATTTTCATTAAAGAAATAGAGAATGTTTTTTAAAAACTCCTCCATAAAAAAACACCAGGCCTGAAAAGTCACAAGAAAATTCTGTGAAATTTTAAAATAAATTAATCCCCAAAGTTTTTAAATTGTACCACAGTATAGAAAGAAAGAAAAAAAGTCTTCAAATTCTTTTTAGGAAGTGAATATAATACTGGTACCCAAACCAGATAAAGATGGCACCAGACAAATTTTAATTATGAATATCAATATGAAAGAAAAATCCTAAAATACTAGCAAAGAGAATTCAAAATTACAATTTAAGAAAATAATACATCATAACCAAGTGAGATATGTTTCAAGCTCTTCAGTTGTAAGGAAATCCCTTACATTTTTTCTAGCTCTTAAATTGTATATTTCCAAATTCTATATTTAAAGGGAACTAAGAAAAATTGTAAGAAAAGCAATATGCAGGATGAAAGAAAAGGAGAGAGGGAAATCAGCTTGATGGATGGATGGATGGATGGATGGATGGATGGATGGATGGATGGATGGATGGATGAAAAAGAGAAAGGAGGGAGGGAGGGAGGGAGGGAGGGAGGGAAGGAAGGAAGGAAGGAAGGAAGGAAGGAAGGAAGGAAGGAAGGAAGGAAGGAAGGAAGTCTCTCAAGTTGTTTAGTCTAAAATATCAAGGCAAAAGGATAAGATAACTGTGTTTTTCCATTTCCAAAATCACTCTAGCAAAAGGAAATGGGCTTTCTGAAGCTTGTAGAACCAGAGAAGAACTAAATTCTACTATGATATTTTTTCCTATGGTCTTCAGAGTTAAGTTCTGGGTGCAACTAGTTCCCGGTGCTTCTCAAACTTTTTATCTAATGTACCTCTAACAGTTGACAAGAATGAAAGCACACCCTTATGGAACCAGGGACACAGGGCCAGGACACTGACAATGAAATAAAAATGACTTTAAAATCTTCTGATTCATCATCAACATTGAAATACTATTTAAATTTCATTCCATAATATTTGGGTGTTTGTCTTAATTATACATCATATTTTTAGTTGCTAAACCTAGAAAATACTTTGTTTATTCTGTGGCTCCCATACTCCCAGCACACCCAGTGTTCCCCAGTGTGGGAACTGATAAACCTGTTGAAAAATGGAATCTTGTAGAGACCTAGAGGATAGAAAGGGGAACTCAGTGGCGAACTTGTAACTAGTTCTTCTCATATGCAGAGTTTTAGCAGTTGTTCTCAGATTCCACTTAGCCATGCCTGAGACTGCTCAGTGGCCAATAAAATCTCCCAAGCTTGTCCTCAGAAGCAAATACAATGAGGATGTTGGTGTGCTATTGGGGTTTGAGGGAAATAACAGTTCCAAGGAATACACATTGTAAAGTCTGTGACCCTCTCAACCCTCTTGTGCTCTATCTTCCTCTTCAGAGGTATTTAATCCAACTAGGAAAACCTACTGGAGTTCTGTTGAGCACTTAATACAGTATTTTGAGTCCTTTTGATTGAGTGCATTCCATCAATGACCAAATAAAGAAAGTCTAGTTCTAACAAGCAGAGAACACTTCATCAGCAGGGCCATGCCCAGCTAACCTTTTTATTGTCTCTAGATTCTAGTTTCTTGTCTGTGAAATGAACACTTTGGAAAAATAATCTCTATGATCTCTGGCTAAGTAGTCAGTCACCTTCATCTTATAGAGATTCCACCCTCAGCCCATAATTCCCAGCAGACACATGGCACACCTGCTTCCAGTCATAGAGGTGGGCACATGGCCCAAATTAGGCCATTGTTAGTACTCCAATGCCTGATCACAGTGAGCAGTCCAAGGAGAGGACACCTGACCGATTCCAGATGCTCTATGTCCCCACTGGTTTCTCAGCTGGATAAATATGGCCTTCGAAGTTGCCAGAAGCCATGATCTATGCTGTAAGAAAAAAACATTTTATGATAAAAGAAAGTGAGACCAACAAATTGAGATAAGAAATAGATAGAGATATAACTGGTGATTTTCAAGACCAAAGTTTTGATTGATGTAAATGTGGACTGGCACCCACAATTGGAGCTGATCTTGCTGTGTTCTACATGACTGTTTCCATCCAGTGCTTGACTGTTGTGTTTTCCTTGACAACTCTGATACCAAGATGCAATAAGTGTTTGGATTTCTGCTCTTGATAACAGGTAACAGATGTCTTTTACTCAACACATACTCTTTCCAATAACTTCCATTTTGGCTTTTAGGAGATTAAATTGGGTTTCTGTCACTTACAACCAAAAGAATCCTGATGGACATACTACCTATTCTTATTTAGTGATTTCACTGCTTCCAAAATTTTGGGGAACTGAGAGTGGGTTCTCTCTACTCTTCATTGGAAGGGGTATTAGTTATGTACCTCCTAGGTAAAGAGGTAGAGGTTAATCAAGACATGATTAATAATTATAATTACTATTATTTGTTGAAAATTTACTATGTAACAGTGTACAGAATTTACTATATAAGCATTTTCATGCATTAGCACATTTAAATCCTTTATCAAGTAGATAATATTATAACACATTTTATAACATTAAAAAATATAACATTTTACAGAAAAGGAAACTGAGGCCTTGGAAGTTTTCATAACTTACTCAAAGTCACACAGCTCATAAGCAGTAGAATTAGAACACAGACATTTCAGAGCCTTGGTATAGCTACAACTTTATACTGTACTGAAGGGCTTGTGTTAAGTAGACAATGTGCTCCCATCATCCAATTGAGAATTTTTAAACTGAAGATATGAAGAAGTTTGAATAGTTTTCTATAGAGAGTGAAATAATCCCAAGAAAGGAAACTCAATGAGTTGGTGGCACTTTGGCTGCTTAATGACTTTTTCAACTTCTAAGAAAAAACACACTGTTTCTTACCTTGCCCAGATATGTTCCTGAGTTCTTACAGGTTATAAGTTCAAGCAGAATAGAAAGAAATAAAATTCAAAGAGTCATTATTGTTTGTAGGCCAAATTATGTTCTCATTCTGAGGAAGTATTGAAATTAAATATTAAAATCCTGAGATAGAATTATATTATTCAAAGTCAATTTTTTCCTGCCACTTACTTTTAAAAAGACAAATCTCAAGAGACTGTGGAACATCTGGTTAAGTGTTTTTTCTAGGAAATATTGGGAGTGATCAGAGTGGTTTTAAGCCAAAGAGACAGCATTGCTCTGTGGTAAGCATCATGAAATGATTCCAATGACTTACTGAGCTTTAAGTCCTACATGCTAACACCAAGTTACATTAACAGAAAGAGATAAAATGGAAGCATCTGTCTATCTATACAGAGTGTATATGGCTGTATTTGTATATAATAGATACTATACTACTGTATCACTTTACTGTCTTTGCTATAGCCAATAACTCAACAATAAATTTATGCCAGCTAAGGGGACAATAAATTTCTGACCTCAGTATATTTCATGCTGCATTATTGCATTGTTTCAGCCAGCTAATGTTCCTGACTCCCAGTCTACCACCTTTATAAATGAATCTGAATTTATGGGCCACCTCTTTCTGCGAGAGCACACAACAGCTCCTGTGACCCATAATATGTTATAGCATCACACCTAAATCAGTCATGGGTACAGACTTTCAGAATTTGCAAACTAATCCCCACTTAACTTTGTTAACAAAAGCTTTCTTCTTTCTGAGAAAACAGCTATTTAGTTAGAGCCTTATTTTTTCTCTCTCTTTTCTAATACTCACTGTAGTTATAATTAATTTTCTGAAATCTATTTTCTTCATCAGCCTATAAACCACAAGGGAGAAAAATCAAGTTAGTCTTGTTCTTAGACTCTAGTACAGTGCCTGGTACATAGTATACACTTAATAAGCATTTGATACAATTTTTACAATACATCTGTTATCTCAATATTCTATCAACAACCACTTGTTTAGTGCCTATCATGCACCAGCTACTGCTAGGAAGAAAGAAAAATAAGTAAGACTGTCACTGCCCTCAAGTTCCTTAAAGCTTTTAGAAGGAGTAATAAGACAGTTTTAATAGCTATAATCAAGATGACAAATGTAGGTGCTACAAAAGAAGTGCAAAAAAAGAGAAAAATTACAGAGGATGAAATCCAGAAAGGAGAAGGTGGCTTTTAGATGGAATAGGAAGGATGCCTAGAAATTTGAAGAAGATGGGAAGAAAAGAAGAAACAAATGGGAAAAGACAGCAGGAACAAAGCCACAAAGGCCAGAAAGTGCAGGATCTTTTTAGGAAGGTCCAGTTTGCAGAGAGCACGGGCTGCATGTAGGGAGCAATGGTAACAGTGTGTGAGGGGTAACTGGAGCTACACGTTGACGCCTTGCGTGTCAGGGCAAGGAATGAGGAGCTGGGGCCTACTTCAGATGTGCACAGCATCATGACTATGATGTGTATTTGACCATAATCATTCTCAAAGTTTTGTTATACGTAGATGGCTCTGATTTCCCTTCAATTGCTCCCTTCAATAACAGTATTTTTCCCTAAAGCCAGATACCTCTACTCCCTACAGTATCTTCATGGCCTTTCTTTTCTCTGTTTTCAAACTCACCAATAGTTATCAAATGCCAGATGCCTCGCATGAACTGTGAAATGATTCCCTACTTTATTCCCTACTTGTATTTCTATGCTAGCAATTTTTTTGTAGAGGAGGGAAGGGGTTCACTCTAGGTCAGGCACAGAGCTACCAGCCTTATAAAGTTTGGTTTCATTTTATTCTCACAACAAGCTAATCACTAACATACTATTATCATTCCCATTTTGGAGATTTCAAAAGTAAGGTCAGACAGCTGGAAAAAATCCAAGATGGACTGAAAATCAGGTGTGTTTAATTCAGAAGCTGAACTCAACCACTACACCATATTTATTTTCCTGAACAGTTTGTTCCTAACAGCTTCCTCTTAAAAAATGGTGCTTTGTCATTGTTTTCAATATCCCTACAATTATCTTCACATGTGAATGGGATTTAATTGACTATATAAAGAGAGAAAAAACTAACTTCAAATAAACTGGTTTATTCTGCCTAAACACAAAGGATGCCACATTGGCTCTGCACTTCACACTGTCAAATACTATTTTTAAGCCTGGGAAACTTTCCAAATCTGAAATGCTGCCTTTATTTTCCCCAAATCGAATAACAACTGCCTTGTTTCCAACAAATATAGAATGTCAGAATTTTGTTTGCTTCTGACTTTTGTTTTTCCAGATTATATCAGAAAACACAGAGGGAAGCAATATTCTGAGTATATTAGGCAACAATGTTAGATAATACATTTCTGAATAGTGTGAAAACAGCCCTGGTAAATAAACATATATTGTTTTGGTTGATTTATTCATTTCTTATATACTAGAAACATAAAGGGCTATCTATAAAATGTAATAAATTACTTGAACATAATATCTGGTTTGATGTATTCTATCAGTCACTAAAATTATAGAGAAATCCAATCTTGAAATGAAGTTTTACTTTTGGAAACCAAATATTTTTTTTTTATTAAAATAATGCTCTCAGCTGAAAAAGCAGATGCTGCTACTCAGTGTGAATCACAATACACAATTCTGACATTTACTATTTTAAAAGCAGATTTATCACAAGATAGCTTTGTGAACTGAGATTCTGAATGCAAAGGGGGTATTTTTCGACTCTGGTGACAAAATCTATAGGGTTTACATTATGGTTGGTCATGGAAATACAGACATTCATTTGGACAAAAAAGAATGGCAAATTTTCTGAAAAAATTCTTTAGAGAAGGTAAGAAATTTGTTATTATATCAGAGTCTGGGGTCAAGACACCCATGGAAAATAATAAATGATTGATAAAATTTTGCCAGTGAGAGGGAACAGAACACATGACCTTAAAATATGCCATTTTGGCATATGGATTATTTTTTAGTTGAAATTAATCAAGATCCAACTGATTCAAGAAAAACTTTTACCTCTCCCTTAACTACCTAAAAAAATTTACATGGGGGCCTTTTTCAGAAAGAGAGCTATTACTAGAAATAATTTTTAGCTGAAAAACCTATCTGAATGTCAGGACAAACATCTAACTACCAAATATATGTTCTTGTTATCATCTTGTCAATCACTCTCCTTCCCTTTGAATCCCCAGACACCTATCCCATTCCTTAGTTCAAGATGATATATAAGCCTTAATTGCCTGACTGCCTTTGGGTCTCATATTTCCATGGGGCTCTCATGCATACATAATTAAATTTGTTTTTCTCCTGTTAATCTGTTTCATGTTAATTTGTTTATTAGACCAGCCAAAGAATCTAGAAGGGTAGAATAAAATTGTTTTCTCCCCGACACCAGCAATAATAGCATGCTAGCAGAGGGGTAAGAGTTAATGCCTTGCAAGGCCTTGACCTGGGTATGGCACCAAAGTTTGAACTCTACCTGAAGATCTGCTGAGGAATAAGTTTTAGTACCCTTGGCCTGACAGTTTTTGACAAAATTTAATATCTAATCAAGCATTGGAAATAGTTCTATAAATTATTATTGAATAAAGTGGATATTTGCTGGAATATACATTCTTACCCTTTAATTAGCTAAATGTGGCTTGAGTGCCAATTTCACAATTGGGATTAGCCCCAGTCCTTCCTGCATTTCTATGAATTTCATATCATGCTTTTTTACATCTCTTGCTTTCTTTGAGAATATTTTGTTATTGGCAGTCTTCTTGAGTTGAACACTTAGATCATTAATTTTCAATCTTTCTCTCTCTCAATATATGCTTTCAATTCTATAAAGTTCTCTCCCAAATGCCCTTTTAGCTGCATTCTCATTTTAACTGTGTTCTCATTTGTATAGTTCATGCTAAATATTTCATAACTTCCATTAAGCTTTTTTCTTTAACTCATTAAGAATTTAGAATTGTGTTCCTCAGTTTCCAATTGTATTTGGGAGAGAGGCAAGTTATTACTTAGACAATTTTTAAAAATTGATTGCTGATTTATTACACTGAGGTTAAAAATGTGGTTAGTAAAATATTCTTCACAATTTGTTGAGACTTCCATTGTTGCCTCGAATGGGGTCATTTTTTTTAAAGCTGCCTCATTTTTGCTGAAGAAGAATGTGAACTTTCTATATGTTGGATGCAGGGTTCTGTATATTTGTACCCGTTAAATGAAACTTGTTATTCAAAACTTGTATAGCCTTTGGTCATCTTGGTCTCTCAGTTTCTGAAATCTTCTACTTAGTAAGTTGAATTAATTTCTTCTTGCAATTATGTTAAATATTACTCTATATATTTTTAAGATGTATTGTTCAATGAACATAAAATCAGTGTTGTTATGTAAGCTATGTAATATTTTCTAGTACTTTAGTCTCACACTTGTCTTTAACTTCAAAAATGATTATTACTTATTATTAATACCTACTTAGACTGATCAACATATTTTAATGACTTCTTGCCTAATCATTGATACTTTTCAGCTTAGCTTTTTATTTTGAAATAATTTCAAACTCACAGAAAAGTTGCAAGTGGAGTACAAAAAAAATCACATATACATTACACCCAGATCCCACAATTGCTACCAAGTAATCACTTTTACTTTATGCACATAATTTTTCTGAATGATTTAAATACTCTTAAATCACTATTCTCCTTTAGTTCTAAATGCTTCAGTGTATTCTAAGAAAAAAGAGAATTTTCTTATAAAACCACAGTATAATTAACAAAACCAGAAAATTAATATTAGTACAATATTGTTATGAAACCTACAGTTTGTATTCTAACTTCACTAATTTTCCCAATAATGTTTTTTATTCCAATTTTTTTCTGGTTCAGAATTATATATTGCATTGAGTTGGTGTGTGTTTAATCAGAAGTTTCTTAGTATTCTTTGTCTTTTATACCTGTGATATCAAGAATATATCAACAAGTTCAGTTGTTTTATAGAATTTTCCTCAAAGGGGCATGTCTAGTTTCCTCATGATTATATTCAGTTTATGCATTTTTATCAGGAATTCCTCAGAAGTGATGTTGTGTTCTTTTCAATGGATCATGTCAGGGGGTATGTGATGTTGTTTTGGTCCAATACTGGTGATGTTAACTTTAATTAGATGATTAAGGTCACAAATACCAGTATTCTACACTGAAAAGTTACAATTTTACCTTTTGCAATTACTAAGTATTTTGTAGAAAGATTTTGGGGGGTTACATTAAAAATACATTCCTTTAACAAATTTTCACCCACTAGTTTTAACAACCTTTGATGATTCTTTTCAGAATCATTTATTTCTCTGATAGTTGGCAAATGTTGCCAAATTTGGGACTAGGGATAATTAGTTAAAGGAAATAAAATAAATAAAAGGGGAAGTCTGCATAGGTATATATTAACTTGTTCCACAAATTCAGGGACAAGACAAGGGTGTCCACTCTCATGGCTTCTATTCAATATAGTAAAGTCCTAGCCAGAGCAATTAGGTACTAGTGGGACGGGGAGTAAGGTGAGAGAAATACAAGGCATCTAAATCATAAAAAAAGAAATAAAATTGTCTCTTTTTACAGATGATATGATCTAATATATAGAAAATCCTAAAGACTCCACCAAAAAAAAAACTGTTAGAACTAACAAATTCAGTAAAGTTGCAACATACAAAATCAACATACAGAAATTTGTTGCATTTTTACACACTAACAACAAAATATATGAGAAAATAAAGAAAACAATATCATTCACAATAGCATTAAAAATAGTAAAATACTTCAGAATAAATGCAACCAATGAGTTGAAAGATCTGGAAGCTGAAAATTATAAAACTTTGATAAAAGAAATTGAAGAAGATATAAATAAATGGAAAGATGTTCCAGATCATGGATCAGAAGAAATAGTATTGTTAAAATGCCCATGCTGAGTAAGCAATCTATAGAATCAATGCAATCATAAAAATTCTGAAAGCATTTTTCACAGAAAATAAAGGAATCCTAAAATTCTTATGGAACCACAAACTAATGTGAAAAGTCAAAGCAATCTTGAGAAAGGAGAACAAAGCTGGAGTGATCACACTTCTTGATTTTAAATAACATATATTACAAAGCTGTAGTAATTTAAACAGTATAGTACTGGCATAAAAATAGACACCAATGAAACAGAATTAACGTTCAAGAAATACATCCGCACATATATGTTCAACTTTTTTGATAGGAGAACCAAGAATACTCAGTGAAAAGAAATCGTTTCTTCAATAAATTGTGTTGGGAAAACTGGATACCCACATGCAAAAGATAGAAATTAAACCTTTATCTTACACCATTCACAAAAAACTTAACTCAGAATGGATAAAGGGCTTAAACATAAGATCTAAAACAATAAAACACCTTGAAGATTAAAAAAAAAAAAGCTTCTTGACATTAGTCTTGGCAACACTTTTTTGGAGATGACACTAAAAGCATGAGGAACAATACCAAAAATAAATAAGTGGAACTATATCAAACTTAAAAGTTTCTGTACAACAAAAGAAATAACTGATAAAATGAAAAAGCAACGTGAAGAATAGGAGGAAAAGTTTTGCAAACCATCCATCTAACAAGGGGTTAATATACAAAATATATAAGAAACTCATACAACTCAATAGCAAAAACAATAAACAAAAAGACTAAAATAATAATAATCCAATTAAAAAATTATGAGAGGAATTGAATATAAATTTTTCCAAAGAAGACATACAAATAATCAACATGCACATGAAAAGTGTTCAACATTATTAATCATCAGATAAATGCAAATCTAAATTGCAATGAGATATTATCTCACACTTATTAAAATAGCTACTATGAAAAATGCTGGTGAGACTGTGGAGAAAAGAGAACCCTATATACTATTGGTGGGAATGTAGATTGATACAGCCATTAATGGGGAACAGTATGGTGGTTCCTCAAATAATTAAATATAGAACTACTACATAATCCAGTGATTCCACTCCAGGGTATGTATCTGAAAATATAAAATCAGTATCTCAATGAGATGTCTGCACTCCCATGTTCATTGCAGCAATATGCACAATAGCCAAGAATTGGAAGCAACCTAAGTGTTCATTTATGGGTGAATGAATAAAGAAGGTACAGTATATTTATAGACACGATGAAATGTTATTCAGCCGTGAAAAATAAGGAAATCTTATCATTTGTGACTACATGAAAGAAATTTGAGGACATTATACTAAGTGAAATAAATCAGACAGAGAAAGACAAATACTGCATGACATAGCTTATATGCAGAATCTGAAAAAGCCAAACTCAGAAACAGAGAGTAGAATCGTGGCTGCCAGGTGTTGGGAGGGAGGCGGGGAAATGACAGTTGTTAGGTAAAGGATATAATCTTCCAGCTATGAGATGAATAAGTTCTGGGGATCTGATGTACATCAGGGTGACTGTAGTTAACAATACTGTATTATATACTTGAAAGTTACTGAGAGTAGACTCTAACCATTCTCACAGGAGAAAAAATGGTAAGTATGTGAGGTGATGGAAGTACAAAAAATCCTGCTGTGGTAATCATCTTATAATACATAAGAGTATCAAATTATCATGTTGTGTATCTTAAACTTACACAATGCTATATGTCAATTATATCTCAATAAATCTGGAGAAAAAAGGAATACCCTCTTCCGTCAATATAATGAGTGGCTCTTGTAATGAATCTTGTCTTAATGCTGGGGGAAGATTATGTGCTCATTTGGGGAGACAGTATGAAAGCATTTGGTGAAAAATTATATGTCTATACCATATGACCGGGAATATTTTCCAGAAAAAAAAAACACACAAGTACACAGAGAGATGTATGAAAATATTTACTGTAACACTCTATAATAGTTTTAAATCACCTAGGTGTTCACCAACAGCAAATGAAAACCAAAATGTGACATATGTAAATGATGGGGTAATCAATGCTGAATGTAAAAAAGTAGGAAAAAGAGCAAGATGTTTAGCACAATAACATTTATGTAAGTTAAACAGCTCAAGAATGGGTTTCTATGATAGTAAAGAGATGAAATTCGGGACCAGAGATGATTAATAAAAGAAAAAATAAATATAAAAAACAGAGATGTAGATGTATAATAGCTCTTCATAAACTCAGAATTACACCTAATACAATTATGAGCATCTGAAGTTTGTTTTTTAAAAAAAATTAAGTGTAACCACTAAAGAAATACATAATCATTTGCTTAGAAGTTGCTGGTGCCAGTCCCATGGGAGCAGACTTGCCGTAAGGAATTAAGAAACAGCCATCATTTCCTTGCCCCATTCCAAATCCAATTCATCTCATTACAACACTTACCATTTTTACTCATTTAGGACATAAGAGTGAGATATTCTCAATTCCTTAGCCATATATTTGAACTAAAATGGTGATCTGGCAATCATAATAATACAATACTGTAGCCAAGCACTTAGCAAAATAAGCTCCATATAAACACCATTGAATAGATGAATAAAATTTGTTTGGTCATCCAAATGTTATTGAAGCCTCTAATTTTAAAGAAAGTATTTAAAATGTCAACCTCGGAATTAACAATTTAAACATTTTCATTTCCTATCAAAACTCTGGAGTTTTCATGTAGATAGAACTCTAGTCAATTTCATGATTGTGATGAAAAAAAAAAAATTGGACAAATAAAATGTCAGCTTCCAGTAGTCAAAAAGAAGCCTTATTTACCAGTAAGCTTTCCTCTCTGGTTTAATAGCATGCAGCTGCAAAACTTCTCTGCTTATACTCAGCAGGACATACATAACCAGAATTGGAAGCAGGAAAACTGACTCAGTGGTTCTACCATCTTTTTTGTCTTATCTGCCCCAGTCACCTTTATGAATTCCAAGGCAATTTTCTGAACTTCTGTTGCTCAAAGTCTTCTTTCTGGTTATTCTTTTTATTTGGTTTAATCAAAATCCATTTTTGGCCTGTTCTTTCCCATGATTGCTAAGAAACCTTAGACTCTGAACTTGGCCTACATGTCATGGTCCAGCATGTCCCTAAAATAGATCTCTATTTATGAATACTTTGTAAAATCTACTATATCCCAGTCTCACCCAATTCCTAAACCTGATTTTATTGTTCACTGCCCACCATCTGGCTCTAACAAACTGGCCAACAATTTTCTTTTTTCCTGTTGCAGCACATACGTGTCCAAGTTATTATTTTTTTTAATTAAGAAAATTGAAGAGTTAGGATTTAAAGATGCATTTGGTTCTGTGTGGGCACATTCTTCTCTACAACGATTCTCCACTTTTGCTAGACAGGAAGGAAAGAAAAGAAGGAAAAAGAATTCAAGGACATACTTCTGTTAAAATTTTATATACAGTGGCTCAGACACATCGTAAATGAAAAGTAATCAGACATTCCCCTGTTCTGGTCTTAAGAGGAAACAAGTCAGAGAAAAATAAAGCCCATGCATGCACACACAAATATCCCCACATCTTTCCCCAAATGTGACAACCTTAGATGAGTAAGGCAGTGAGACACTAGAGCCACAAAAGGTGGGGTGAGGAGATGTGAATTGCTTTTGCCAACTCCCTCCCAAGGTTATGCCCTAGTACCAACCTCCTCTCATGTGATTAGAAAGACGAGCACCTACCCTTCCAGAGGAACCATTGGCATTATAATTAGTGTAACCTACCTACATCCTTTGCAAAAGGAAGTATGTTCAGACCTGTGAGAGTCTTCCACTTTGGCTGGAGAGTGGCAGAATGAAGAGGTTTAAGAGATTGTTGCTATTACTATCTTTACTTTTTCATCTATGTTCCCAATAAATGGGTTTCTTTTTTGTTTTTAAAGTGAATTGGGTTAAAGGATGCTTGCCTAAACTGAACCATGTAAGTGAGCTAGAGAGAAATAAAATAAGCTGCAAATTATTAATGTTCACCACAGAAGTCAATTACACAGCATGTATGCAGACACAGCCTCAGCCACCTCAGTTTTATCTTCATGCTCACTTCACTCTGAGGTTTGTACCTGCCTTCAAGTGATTCTAGCTGCAATCAGACAAACCTGTCAGTCCTGCTCTGGGGAATGTGACATGATCCTCAGCTTTTAAGCAGTGTTCAGTTTACCTGGAGACTTGTCTTAATGTTAGACTATCTAAAAGGCTGAAACCTAATTTCTTGGGGCATGCATTTTTTTCTTCTCTCTTTTATAAAGAACTATATTGGAAATGTGATGTTCTTTCACAAGTATCTATGGCTAGGAAGGATTCCCTAGCCATAGATACTTCCATTTTCTGTGTAAATCTGAGCGCAAGATAGTTCATGGCATTCATTCACTCATTAGTTTGTTTTGTTCATTCATTACCATTTAGCAACCTAATATGTGACTGGTTCTTAATTCAGTCACTAGGTAGGTGTACAGAGAGAAAAAGAACACAGAACACTGTATGTGATCATCTGTTTATAGTCCATCCATTGACAGGGACGCTACAATTTGTTTCTGATTATAGTTAAATATCCCGCTAGATCTCAATGCTCTACATGTTAGCAAAATTCAGAGAGTTTTGTAAGTGCTTTGTTTGTGAGAAAATGCGTACATGTGTTAGGGGAATTCCAGTGGCTTTTTGAAGGAGCAAATTAGAGGACAAAACAAAACAAAATAAAACAAAAAACAAACAAAAAGCACATCCTGTAGCTACCCTGATGGAGACAAGAGCCCTGGACACCAGTCAGCCTTCTTTGTTTGGCCAACTCCGTTCTGAAGCTCAGAAGCCAGGATGTCCCTTCAGGAGAAATGTGTGTTTATTTTTCTGTTACAGAGCTGTGCAAATTATTTGAATTCAGATTGTTCTATGGCTTCAAATAGTTTAGAGAAGCCAGAGTCGGCTTTCAAATTGCAGTTTGAGGATAACATTTTGAAAGAGCTATACATAAAAGTAAAGACAAACCTTCAAAAATGTTGTGAAAATATGTTTTTCACCTCACGAGCTAATCACCTCCCACTCATGGGAGCCAAGGAAGAGGATTCCAAATAAATATTTACTGCAGAGCAAGCTCCCTCATCACAGGAAACAGTGCCTAATCCAAGTGTTCACATTGCCATGTTAGAAACAGAAATAAATTGGTTCACAATGTTTTTTATTTTGTTACTGATTTTTACATAAACCTAATGAAACTTAAGCCACAAGATGTAAGCACCCTGAAGCTGGCACTTCTTTTAGGAGTCAACACTCATGCTGACTGTGCATCAGTCTGCTCACCCAATTGTTAGATAAATGCACATAAAGTGCCTCTCAGCACCAGGGGTTGTGTTAGAGCTGAGCTGTCAGATATGGCAGCCACCAGCCACATGTGGCCATTGAACATTTGAACTGTAACTAGTCCTAACTGAGATGTACCATATGTATAAAAATACATACTGAAATGAAAAGACTTAGTCCAAATAAATGAATGTAAAATATCTCCTTCATAATTTTTTTATTGATTACATGTTGAATGATGACATTTATCAACCTATAGACATATTGAATTAAATAAAACACAGTATTAAATTTTATTGTACCAGTTTTTTTTTTAGTTTTTTTTTTAAGTGGCCACTAGAAAATGTAAGATAACATATATAGTTCAAATTATATTTATGTTGGACAGCACCATACTGTACTCGGATAGCTCAGTGGCAAAGAAGATACACACTTGCCTTTAAAGAACACCTACATACAATGGAATATTACTCAGTCATAAGAAGAGATAAAATAGTGCCATTCACAACAACATGGACAGATCTCGAGATTATCATGCTCAGTGAAATAAGTCAGAAAAAGTTGAGAACCATGTGATTTCACTCACATGTGGGGTATAAAACTGTAAGCAACAAATGAACATAACAAACAAGCAAAGACTCATGGACACAAACAATAATTTAGTGGTTACCAGAAGAAAGGAGGCAAGGAGGAGGTAGATAGGGGTAGAGGGCATCAAATATATGGTGACAGAGCACACAATACAATATATATATGATGATGTATTATAGAATTGTACACTTAAAACCCATATGATTTTATTAACCAATGTCACCCCAATAAATTTAATAAAAAATTGTAAAGAAGGAACACCCCATCTTATCCATGTGAGAGACAAGTCAACAATCAAGACAGCATCTGTGGGCATTCACAAGAGTCATTCTTCACCTTGGAGATTCTTCTCAGATGTGGTAGCAGAATAAAGGCTCCCCCAAGGATGTCCACATCCTAATCCTTAGAACCCTGTGGATATGTTACCTTACATGGCAAAGGACTTTGCAGATGTGATTGTATTAGAGATCTTGAGATGGGCAGATTATACTGTGTTATCCAGATGGACCCAATGTAATCACAAACATTCTTAAAAGCACAAGAGGGAGGCAAAGAGAGATTTGGCAGCAAAAAAAAGAAGCTAGAGTGATGTGATGTGAAGAAAACTCAACTCCCTATCACTGGTTTTGGAGGTGGAGAAAAAAAAATCATGAGCCGAGGATATGTGTGGCATCTAGAATCTGGAAAGGGAAAGGAAATGGATTACTTAGAGCCTCCAGAAAGGTACACAGCCCTGCCAATACCTGGTATCGATCAAGTGAGACCTGTGTTGTCCTTTTAAACCACAAAACTGTGAGATAATAAATTTGTGTTGTTTAAAGCCAGTCAGTTTGAGGTCCTTTGATATGGCAGCAATAAGAAACTAATACATCAGGCAAAGTAATAGCTAAGCTGAAAGCTGAACAATTAATAGTAATGATACAGGTGAAGGATGAGGGGGTAGAAAGTGAGTTCTAGGAAGGAAAAATGTGCAGTCATGGGAACATTTATATCCCTTTGCTGCTGGACTGGCAAAACGCTCCCTGGTTTCAGTAGCTGTTTTCAGATTAGCCCACAGCGTTTTGCACGAATACCTGATGTCTGTTTTGGAGTTCTCCTGTTTTTATGTGCACCAGATGTTCCAGTGATTCCCTCTTGGTTATTCTTACCATTTGTCTTTGGGATTGTGAGGATATCTTGTCATTATTTTATTGTAAATGCTGCCCGTGGAGTTTTATTTGTTTATTTGTTGTTGTTTGGTTTTACTACCTGGTTGCTCTCTTCGATTATAGCTGGAGTGGGGGTGATTAGGAAAGGTTATAAAAATATAAACTGCTGTCCCTGCCATCTTTGCAGAATCAGACAAGGAACCTGAAGCTTAAAAATGAAGCAATTTTGGTCACATTTTAAATAAATAGCAAAATTGTGATAGAATCAGATATGTCTGATTCAAAAGGCCAAATTCTTTCTACTTAGGTCATACAAAAAATCACCCAACTGTCTCACAATGTGAAAGTCAGAATGTTCTGGCTTTCACATTTTGAGACAGATATTGAAAGAGCAAAGAATGATCATAAGTGAACTGTCACATTTATTCATTAATTTTGCAAGGAAATATTAAGCATCGTCTATGTGTCTGCCTCTCTACCAAAAGCTGGATGGAAACTCAACAATGACAAAGCGATTGACCCCTACCATCATGAAGCTCACAATTTACTGGAATATGAGGAAGAGTCAAATGTAATTAATGTGTCTGATGCCTGATGCTCCAGCCCAGGCATAAGAACTAGTGAATACTCAGCAAATTATGGCCATTGTTGTTTTATTTTACTCTGCAAGTCCTAGTAAGTATCCCGCTAAATGCATTTACCTAAGAGTCCCCCAGGTTACTCAAGTTCTTTGCCTCTGGCCCACTCAGTGGTTCAGAAAGAACTGTAATAATTTGTTTAAAAATTGTGAAAATGCCCACTCCTTAAAACAAGGTGATTACACATCAAACACATAGAAGTAATTCAGCCCCCAAACATTTCTTCCTCCTGGGATATTTAAGCCTCTACAAGAGGCTGTAAGCTCTTTCAATACAGGGAGGCCACTTTCTTATTCTTTTTATCTTTCCTGGAAACTAAATGGGCACAGGAGGCACAATTAGTACCAATGTTGATTATTTGGTCTTCCAAAGTTTTGATTCTTCTAAAGGTGATAACTTCAGACAAATAATGAGATTTTCAGGTAGTGTACTTTGGTTCCCCAAATCATCTTTATGCATAGCATGTGTTAAAAAAAACATACATATTTTTAAAATCCTAGATCTACCCTTTGCTGCTGCATCCTCTTTCTACCCTACTGCATGACAAGGTCCGGAGATAGGGACAGATGCTTCAAGGAATGCATCATCAAAAACAAAAACGTGGCATGTGGTTAGGGATAATTGCTTTCTTGGGAACGATCCTATTAATAAGGGGAAATTGGGTAGCACAGATTCTAGTAAGTGTAGACGCTGTACAAGTGGATTTCAAAATTGGCTCTGAGGAAAAACATGGTAAATTCCCCACGTATGGAGTCAGCTCCAGTCACCTTGACTGTCCAGAATGCATAAACCCTTTATTTGAACAATTATTAAGGGAAATTCCCTTTGATGTGCCTCTTAAAAATGTTATGAATAAATTACAGCAAGCTAAATTACTAGAACCAGCTTATATTCCTATTCCCATACAGTTAGTAGAAAAATTAGTAAAAGATAAGAAATTTACTCATAAGCCTGTGCCTACTGTGGAAGGGCCTCCTTTTGTGGCCTATTGGATAAATAAAAAACTAGTAGTTTAAGTTTGATTGAAAGGCTGGTTGGGTCAGGATCTCCTTGGTGCTTAAAAACAAAGGAATGAAAATTGAGCTTACAAAAGAAGCTTTGTAAAACTGATTTTTTAAATGTTTTCCTCAATACTGCACCAAGGAAACTGTCAAACAGCTATGAAAAAGTTTCAGCTTAAACTTTAGATAACAGCATAAATAAAGTAGCAACGGAAAGATTTATTCAGGCAAAAAGAAGAACACTTTCTGCCCACGAGCCAATATTTGCTGTTATGAATACCTCTATCACCTTTACTTAAGTCAAACTGTATCTTATGTAATAGATATAAGAATTAAAAGTTTAGATTGTTCCATCAGGTAGTTCTGTTCCAATAATTGAGAAAAGAGAATGTACTAATTAATCATGAATAATAATATACTCTATAAGATTTTCTGCTTCGCTTAACCACGGAAATTTAACTCTCTGTTATCTTAACCACAAAGTATAATCAAATGCCAAAATAGAAAGTATAAAAGTTGTACTCAAATCACAATAAAACGGAACAGTGTCACACCGCCTCTGAGCTGTGTAGTCAACTGTATCCCGGGCTGACGCCTTGCACACCTTCGGGGTCCCCTGGATCCTATCGTGGCTGGACCACGGCACTTTACCAGCTGTATTACCATGATCAAGTTACCTCTCTGAGACTCTATTTCCACACATGTAAAAAAAGATAAAAAGAATAAGAATAGTACCCTCTTCCTAGTGCTGCAACAATTAAATGAGATAACACACAGAAAGTAAACATTAATGATTATTTTCATTATTATTATTGATGATTATGATGATGATAATTACCAAGGCTAGTCTGAAAGAACTGTTGCTACCATGAGGTGGTAGCTTTTAAAACTAAACCTCAGAGGCTGAATTTTTGTGATTAGAATTTTATTTTCTATGAATCTATGAGCCATGGTTTATTCTTAAAACATTATAACACCATCTAATCTACTGGAGCTCTGCTAATTATTAATGTAGGAAATTATATTAGTGCCTGGTAAAATTCTACCTTCTGGAGAACTGAGTTTTAAAAAGCCAACTCACCTAAGTCTCTGTGATGGTTAATTTTGTGTGTCAGCTTGGGGGGTTTTATTTTTGTTTTTATTTTTTTAATGAGATTAATATTTAAACTGATGAACATCAAGAAGCAAATTGCCCTCCATAATATAGGTGGGCCTCATCAATCAGATGAAGTCTCGAATAGAATAAATGGACCAGCCTCTGTACTACCAGCCTGCCAGCCCATCCTGCAGATTTGAGACTTGCCAGCTAGCCTCCATAAATATGTGAATCAATTCCTTAATTAAATATTAATTTAATATCTTAATTTACATGTCTATATATCTGTTTCTCTAGAGAACCCTGACTAATACTGTCTCCTAAGAAATTTTGTTATCCAGAAGAATCTAGAAATATAACACCTATGCTACCAATAGCTTTGCTGGAGGCAGGGTGATGTAGTGGGGTAGACTTAGGCTTCAAAGACAGTCATGAGTTTGAATCCTGGTTGTGCAATTTACCAAATGACTAGCCTTGCGTGAGTCATTTCAGCTCTCCCAGTCTCAACTTCCACATCCGGAAAATGGGAATCAGTGTGTCTCCCAAAGTGTTTGTAAAGACTGGTCAATGCCTGAAAAGCTCTTACCACATGGTAGATACTCAATAAATTGTACTGAACAGTATTAACTTATAAAAACAAAATTGTCTATCCTCAGTTGGTTGCAACCATCACTAACTTACCTAGGCCTCACTTGAGCTGGAATAAAAGTACACTTCTTGAAACTCAAAGAAAATCCTAGCTTTCACTTACTAATCAATATTCAGCCAAGGACTCTGGCCTATTTTTATCATTTCTCTGAATGCTGTAAACCTCAGGTAATCAACCTCATTGTTTAGCTGCCTTTCTTTCTACAAAGTTATTCATAACAAGATCATAATTAGGTGTAATTATCTCCAGAGACTGAATTATAATCACTACAGAATAGAATTAAATTTCCATATTATGAAGCAATTTAGGAAGTAAAGTGTCTTGCCACCTTTGACAAACTATTCATTGCTTGGGTTTTTTTGCACAAAATTATAATCTATAGAACTTTTTTCACCAAAATCCAGTGGGGCAGCTCATAGGTTTTTCCCTCAAAACTTTTATTTCCTGGATAGGACTCCTCACAGATGAAGGATTTAGATTTACTGAGCACATGCTAAATTTCAGGCACTGTGATCCACACATTTCATTCTAACAGCACCTTCATAAAGCTGGCATTAGGAATCCCATTTTAGTGATTGGAAGATTCAGGCTCAAAGGGGTAAAGTAAATTACCCAATGTCATCAACATTGAAATTCAGTTTTGTTTTACTCTAAGGTCTACTGTTAACAGATTGCCTGTCAGACCAGTAACAGCATATTCTTTCTTCTAGAAACTGATCAGTCCCTGAGACTAATGGGAATTCCACAGTGTAAGCAAAATAGTTTGTTCTTTCTCATGGTTGGGGTAAAGTATTATAAGGATAATATTTGACTAACCACCTCCTGTTAATATAATATAGTTTAGTTTAATTAGCATTACAAAATGTAAAATACACTTGGGTTAATGCCTTTCTCCCCAAATCAACTCTTTCCATCATCCTGATTGACTCTAATACCCACTGAACATCTCATCCAGCCCTCACATTTCTCAATTTTCTCATCTCCAATAACTTTTCTCCAATCTCAACCACTCAGTCTCATTACCTTGTTACTTTCATCATTAACCATGCATCCCATCATCTGTCCCCTTCCCTTTTGTTTGAACAACTATTCCCACTTTGACCTTCTTTGACCTTTTTGTGCCCTCCAGTTCCTTGATCCTTCTAATTTCTGCCAATTTATTATCCTCTTCCTTTTTCCCTTCTTATCCAACTTAGAGTCAACTGTCTATCATTTTAATTACATTTTTACTATACCCTAAAATCCTTGTTTCTCTCTGTTTTGTTGCTTCTCTAGCATAACATCTTTAACCCTGGGTAAATTGAGCTATCTATTTAGTCTATGTCTAAACCTCAGCAGCTAAAAACTACTAGAAAAATGTCACACACTAGGTCACATTGGTTTCATTAACAAGTGTATAATTCCTGTCTTCAAATTGATATACAGTGTTTGATATACAATCCTATAATGTTTCTCAGAATGTCTTCCTGACCAACACAAAAATTTCAAATCTTCTTTTCTGCTCATATCTCTGCTATTTTCCCCTACCCTCCTGCAATGCCTCACATTTCAGCAGGTTACATCTCTTATTTCACAGGGAAACTAGAGTCATAAAGCAGAAACTCATCAACCCCATGCTATCAGCCCTGCACACCAATATTATCTTTTCTTTGCTAGGATTATAACAGAAGTAGTTCACCCCCTACATATAGCTAACCTTCCAAGGGTGTTGAATTTTATCCTTCCAACCCTTCTTGGGAACTTCATGTGAATGATTACGTTATCTTTCTCCTATCAGCTTTTAAACAAGGAGGGTTAAAAATCTTCCTCTTAAAAACAATCAAACAATTTTTTAAAAACTTCTTTTGAATAAAATCCCCCTGCAACCAGAACTGAATCTCTCTTTTCTTTACTATAATCAAACTTCTCAAAAGAATACTCCACACTTGCTATCTCTACCTTCGCCTTCACTCCTAAACCACTCTAAAGTGGCTTCTATGCTTCTACCTTCATTATTTTATCAAACGAACTCTAGATAAGGTCACCAAAGTATTCTGTACGACATTCTTGACTACATCTATTTTTTGAAAATTTCTCTTTCATTGCATTCTAGAATATTATAATCTAATTTTACTCCTACTTCCTTAATTGTTTCTTCTCCAGATCCTTGGGAAGCTTAATCTTCTCTACAGAATATCAAATGTTTGAGTTCCTCCAAGATCAGTCCCAGTCATTTCTCTCCTCTAACTCTGTACTCACTCACTCAATCTAATTCATACCCACAACATATTTTACATTATGGTAACTCTTAAAATCTCCAGCCACATGTCACCTCTAAGTTTCTAAACCATACAGCTACTTGCTATTTCTTTTCAAGTCTCAAGATTTCTCTAACTCGACATGTCCAAAAACAACTTTATATAATTTTTTTCCATTTTCTCCTTTTTATTTTTCTCTCCTGAAAGACAAAGTGTAGAAACCTGGGCACTGTTTTCCCCAGGATATCTGACAATAGGTTCTTGGTTAGACTGCCACAATAAGAGACATTACCAGGAAGTTTAAAATGTGAAAGAGAATCAAAAGCCTTCTTTTTTTTTTTTTTCAACACCACCAGGCAGCCATTTTTATAGTGGCTTAGAGATATTTTCCTATGAATCACCCACTCAATTATAAGACATGTATGTGATTATGGCAGTTCTTTCCTATGGTCCCTGCAACTTGCTGACTATCTAAAAACTATCAGTGAAACTTGAGGTCTAATGACAGCTTTCCTTCTTCTTGGTCCCTCAAGTCCTTACCATAGCTTAATAAACATACAAATTCCCTCTATTAAATTCTTTCCTGCTTACAATATCTTAAATAGTTTTATTTTTCCAGCCAAACTCTGATATTGTTTTCCTTAAACCAGATCTTGATTATTTTCCTTTTAAATATCTTAAATTCTATTACTTTTCTCATCTCCCTTGCCCATACTTGAATCTAAGTTACAATCAATTATCATAAAGGCAACTAAAATAATGTCCCCCCAATGATCTCTTACACACCCCTCCTCTCTGTCTCTCTCTCTCCCCCCTTATCTCATTATCAAATTAAGTGCATTTCAATTTCTTCAAAATGTGAAAATGATTATGCTATCACTTAAAATATTGACTTGGCTTCCTGTTGCCCTAAAAGAAAAACAAAAATTTTAATAGAAGTTTTAGGTACTTTAAGGTTTTTTAATACAAGATCCGCATTTATTTTTCCAGCTTCATATAGCACTACATTCTCCCTGTTCTCTGAGCCACTCAAACTAGCTTTTTTACAAATCCTTGACATCACCAGGCTCCCTTCCACCTCAGGGCCTTTGAACACACTGTTTCTTCTACCTGAAATGCTTTTCTCATTCTAATCACCATTTTCACCCACCTAATCTACTCATTCTCCAGATTCTAACTCTAAATTAGTGTGAAACATGTTGAAATAAACAAGTAGTTATTGAGTCCCTATCTTAGATCTCACATCAAAATGAATTCTATGTGAACTAAAAATCTGAAAGAAAATACAAAACTATAAATTTATCAGAGGAAAATTTAGTGAATGTGTGTGTAGACTTGCACGGAATGAGAAAGGCTCTTGTAGGTAAAACAACAAAAACAGAAACCATAATGAAAAAGACAATTAAATTTTATACATAGAACTTTTAAATACTTTTATATGACAAAAAAATAGAATAAACAAAAAAATAAGCAAGATGAAATATTATATATGACAGATATAGTTTAAAATTATCAAGACATATAAAGATCTTACATATCAAATTTTTTTTAAATCAAAGTGCATAACAGAAAAATAGCAAGCCATATGAAAAGTCATTCACAAAAAGAGGACTAAATATAATTTTAAAAAACATGAAAAGATGTTCCAAAATTACTAATAGTCAAATTAAACATCAAATAGGTTTGTTTTGTTTTCTTATTAAGTTTGGGATGAATTTTTTAAAGGCTAACAAAAGATATTAAAATGAAAACTCACAAAACTGTAGAAAAGACTGTACATTTGTAAAACCTTCTTGAAAGGTAAATAAGCAAGATGTGTCCAAATTTATATGAAATAGCCTTGACTGCCAATTCCACTATTTGAATTAAAACCTAAGGAAAGTATTATACGCATTTTCCACATTCCATCTTCTCAACTCCACCAAACATCTCTCACTAAGGTCATCAGTAGTCTCTATGACTCTAAATTTACACTTCTTACTTTCAGTGTTTAAACTGCATTAGCAGCATTTGACACAATTTATCACTTTCTTCACCCAAACATAATATATTTTTTTCTCTTTCTTTCTGTGACTCTGCACTCTCTGGTTTTCCTCCTACCTTTCTGGTTAGCCTTTCTTAGTACCTACTGCTGCCACCACCTCCCCCATGCCACCTTCAATAATAGGAATTTCTCAGCTCTCTGTCCTGGCCCTCGTCCCATTATTCTTGAGTGATCACATCTTCTCCCATGGTTTTAATTACCATCTAAATGATGATGACTCATAAAGTTATATCTTTAACTCAGTCTGCTCATATTAACTGCAAAGCCACATGTTTACCTATAGACATCTTCATTTTGATACCTAGAAATAACTCAAACTCAAAATGTTTAAAATAATATCTTCCTCTCTCAAAGCTGCTTCTTCACCAAGGCCATTACAAAAATGGAACATATTTTCCACTTATATTACGGTAGCCAGAAACTTGAGATTCTCACTTAATCTCTCCTCTTTTATGTCCCAAATCCAAACAATCATAGAGTGTTATCAATTTTATTAGTAATATTTTAAATTTAGAATGACCATGTCACTCTCCTGCCTAAGATTCTCCAATATCAATATCATCCTTAATATTTATTTCACAGAATCTAGCCTCTCTCTAACTCTCAAACATCATTTTGTGCTTCTTTCCTACTCACTCTACATCCTAGCCTTCCTTGTAGTCATGAACATGTCATACTTTCTCTGACTTCTGGCCTTTAACACACTGTTCACTCTGCCTAAAATATGCAATTCCACTAGACCAATTTTATCTGCAAACTTTTTTGTGCAAATGTCAGTTTAAATGCCTTGTCCTCAGATAGGCTATACCTGACACACCAATACCAAAAACTATTTACTATACATTTCCATTGCACTTTTATTTTTTAATAATCTTCTTACTACTTGTAATTACCTGTTTAACAACTAATTTCACTCCTCTACTATAAGCCTACAGGCAATGTCTCCATTTATCGTGTACATAACTCTCTTATCTGGAATAAAGAAATATTTGCTGATTTTATTTGAAAGATCATCTGTATAAAGATACATGTGAAAGAAAATTATTATGTTGTTTATAATAGAAAACAATGGAAGCAACTAAAGTGCCCCTCAATATGGAAAAGATAAGTTATAGTAGACTCATACTATGAAATATTCAAAGTAAATTTATATAAACTTAGAAATATAATAATAATATGTTAATTAAAAAAGTAAATTTAAAACTCATTGTGAAGATTAGTATTTCATTTTTATAAAAATTGCATAAGGATATATGTTTGTATATACAGAGAAAATATTTGGAAGAATATTCACCAGAATATTAACCAGGATGATTTGGGGAGATATAGGTGAACTATATTGTGACTTTATTTATGACAAATGTGTACTAATCATATAATCTGAAAATATAGACAATTTTTAAAATTGAAACTTTTTGATAAAGAACTGCAGAAAAATATTTGGCACCTCTCTTTTCTCTTCTGGGAAGTCAGAAAGTGATCTTATTTGTTAGAAAGGCATTTGAACAAACAACTAACATTTCAAGCAGGTTTTAACTCCCAAATTGTGGCTGTCAAGCAGGCAGATGGGATGTTGTCATTGTTCTTACAAGAGGCAGTGCTGTCACATGATGAGGGTAGGGACCTAGGCTCCACCATCTGTTGCTCAATGATCCATTCAAGACTGCCTTGCTGATCCTCATGAAGAATCCTTTTAGTTACCCCAAATTTAACCCACCTGGGATCACTTCTGCTAACAGATCATCATTTTATAGAAAATTTAGGCATTCCTAGTTTCTTTCAAGAAGCTTATTTACATCAGGATTACACTATAAATACAACAAAATTTGGAAAGAAAAAGGACCAGGAAGAAAGTCTGTCCTTTTGACTTAAAAAAATATATAAACCAACATACTTTCTCAAATATGAATAAGTCATATGCTCAAATAATAATTTATCCCTTAGCTAACATAAGAAGGAAGAGACTGTAACAGAAGCTCTAACATTTTAGCCATTTCTTTTATCAGCATCAAATAATGAAAAAACAATAAACTTTGGGATCAGACAGACCTGCATTTTAATTCTAATTCTTCCACAGACCAGTTGTATGAACTTGTGAAAATGTCAATATTCTTTCTAAGCCCCAATATCTTCATCCATAAAGTGACTATAACAGCACTCACTTCAGAAGATTTATGTGAAAATCAAAGGAGGCAATAACGTAAAACTCCTGTCTCAATGTCTGGTACATTATACATGTTTGGTGTAACTGTTAGTCCCCTATTATTTTCTGTTCAGTCACTTACTTGTGATCAAATAAAAGCCCTTAGAAAACTAATGAAACACTACTTTGTTAATATAAAAAGATATATCTGGGGGAAGAACCTGCAACAATCATCACGACTTTCCGTGTGATCGGAAACAAACAAGAATTCCCTCTATCATGTCATCTATTCACCCTTTTCTGGAAGCCCATACAGTGCAAAGGTCAAGAGAGGAAAAAAAACGTAAGGATAGATATTGAAGAAGTGAAACTGTCATTATTTGCTGGCAACATAATTGTATATGTAGAATATAGATAAGTTATAATTAATAAATTAGTTTAGTAGTTTGTTGATTTAATTGTCAATCAATTGTGTTTTTATATACTAGCAACCATTAGGAAAAATTAAATTATGTCATTTATAAAGAAATTTTAAAAATAAAATATCTAAGAAATAAATCAAATAAACCATGTGCAAGATGACTCTACAAAAAATTATAAAGATATTAATAAATATTAAAGGAGACAAATAAAAAGGCATGCCATGGTCATGAATTAGAAGTCTAAATGCTATAAAGATGTCAATTGTTCCCAAGTTGATCTATAGATGCAATGTAATCTCAATCAAGATTCCGGCAGATTATTTTGTAGAAATTGATAAATTGGTTCTAAACTACATACGGACATGCAAAGGGCTGAGAAAGGTATAAATCTTGAAAACAAAAACAAAAAACAAAAACAAAGTTTGAGAACTTCTGCTACCAGAAAGTGTTATTATAAAGCTACAGTCATTCAGGCAGTGAGTTACTAGCATAAGAATAAACAGCAGTGGAAGAGAAGAGAACTTCCAGAAGCAGACTCTTACATGTACAAACACTTGATTCATGACAAAGATGACTGGAGTGGAGTGTGAAAGGATAATCTTTTCAATAAACTGGATATTTATTGGGCAGAAGATAATAAATCCTGACTCCTACCTTGGTGGAGTGCTGGTAATGTTCTTTTCTTGGTCTGGGTGCTAGTTGCATGTGTTCATTTTATAAACATTCATTGAAGTACACATTTTTGTATGTATTTTATACTTTAGTAGGTGACCTGTGAAAGTCACTTTTACACAAAGCTGCAAATTCTCTTTAGATCTGTATTCTAAAGTCTTCAAATACTAGCATCTTGAGCATAATCTCATCTCCTTGACCTGAGCTGTCCAATATAGTAGCTATTAACCACATGTAGTTATTGAACACTTCAAATGTGGCAATTAAACCCCTTGGGTATGGTTAGTACTGCTGAAAAACTGAAATTTAAAATTTATTTAATTTTAAAACTGATCATTGACATAATTATTAGAAAACATTAAATATGTTTAGAACAATTTAGGAATGTAAATTTACTTTTTCAACTGTAAATTTTATCAAATCTCAATACAAAGCAAATATTTCTGCTATAATTTTACATCTGAACTGAGATATACTCTAAGAATAAAATATATTTCAGATTTTGAAGATTCAGTATAGAAAAAAATGTAAAACTTTTTCTAATAATTTTTTATTGATTACATGTTGAGATAATATTTTAGATATAAAAGGTTCAGTAACATTATTGAAATTAATTATACCTGTTTATTTTAATGTTTAATTTTAGAATGTTTAAGATTACAAATATGGCTTGCATTGTTTTTCTGTAGGACAGAACTGACTTAGGTGTAATAGGTATGGGGGGAAAAGTCTCTTTCTAGTCTTTGCTCATAAAATACATCAGCCTAATTAAAGATAAAGGTCAGTAAATATTCCTCAATCTGGATTTAATCTATGAGGTCAAATTTTTCTCACTCAGACACTGCTAAAATTGTTTTTTAAATGTGAAAAAGGTTGTATATATTTTCCAACCTGCCATGTAGTGCCTATTTTTATTTCAAATATATCATTGTCTCCCTAGCTAGACAAAAAGCTCTTTGAGACTTGAGACCAAAGCTTTTACTTCTATGCAGCCTCAATGCTGCTTGTCTCAACAAGTATTAGGCACTCAATAATAAATCATTGCTGGTTAGTTTCTAGAAACCCTTCTGTGTAAAAATATTTAAGAGAAGCCATTCTGTAAAAAGAGTGTTATTTGGAAAGCTAGGCTTTCATTCTTTAGTGCTGCTAGATTGACTAGAAATGAAATATCAGTGTTTTGTGTTTTTGTCTAGAAGCTTTTCTAGTGCTGCTTTGAGCTTTGTGGACTACAAATCTTCCACTGAAATAACAGCCAAGATAGAAATAAAGGATACAAAGGACATTTTTGTTTCATGAGAGTTATCTCAGAGCTGAATTCAAAGAATGGGATTTTTCAATATGGTCTTGTATGTTGTAAAAGAAGCAGAATTCTATAATGTTCAAGAAGGTTAAATGTGGTCCAGTGATTTCAGCTCAAAATAAAAACAAACTTTTGAACAATACGCACCATCATACAAGTGATGAGCTTCTTTGTGAGATGGTAAGCTCCTAGTTGATGAAAGTATTCATACAGTTATTGAGTAACATTCCATCAGAAATATCAAGGGAACAAGAGAGTACACAAGATGAACTCTAAGGCACCTTTGAACATGTTTCTATTATTCATGCTGAGCTTAACTGCCCAGTGGGACTTTCTAAGGACATATCTTCCATGTCCCAATATGTTACATAGTGACACGAAGCATCGCTGAACCTAGATATTCCAAGAACAAGTACCTAAAGCCAATTAGGAGAGAAGCAGAAGGGGGAATCTTTTAACAAAACAGCCAAAATAGTTCACATCACACCCTAAACCACTCATTTTGCTGGGAGGGAGCGCAGGCCACCACAACTGTGTTCTGTGCCCAGCACACAGTAGACATTTAAGGACTACTAATCACATTTCAAGTAGTAATGCTGCTGATACTCATAATTTCCCTTTGGGATCTTCACATCTTATATTGGAGAATAAAGCTTTTTCTCAGCTTTCTAAAAGTTGCAAGAAAGGAGGTGAGGTGTTCCCAAAGAAATTATAACGATTCCCTTGTTATTGTGCCTTCATGACAGCCAGTTCCCCATTTTTCTTAGGTTGGGTTTAGCTACCTCTTCTTACTGCTTGTAAGTTCTCTTCTGGATTGCAAGTTCCTTAGAGTATAAAAATGCCTTTTTCATTTTTGTATTCCTCACATCATCTTTAATACTAAACTATACTAAAGACAGATGTAATAAATATTCACTGAAGTTAATGCAATACCTACAGATATGTCATCCTAGTCATACTGACAGGCAAAATCATGTTCACTCTTTGTAGAAATTTAGCCAATGCTTTTGGCTTAGGGAAGTACTGAGTTATAATTTCCTAGAGTTGAATGAGTATGGTAGCACAGAAAAGTATCTCAACTTCCCAAAGTTAGGTGTGAATTTTTCTCTTATTTAAAAAAAGAAAATAGGTATACTTTTCTAATCACAGACAGTATTTTACATAAGGAGTAGTGTTTTGGTAACAAAGTCAATCCAATTTTGTCATCACTTTCTGCAAGTGGCCATGAAAGTTAATAAAGTAGTCGGTGAAGTTTCTGACTACATTTCAAAAACACTTTATGTGGGCAAATGTGCATACACAGTATACATACTCTAAAAGGGGAAGACAATAAACTTTAGGTTGTCGAAACTATATGGCTTAAGGACTGGAAGCAGCAGCTGGAGTTAGCCTAGCCCATCGCATAGTTACTAGATATTCTCCACTAGAGCAATCCAAATATCAACTAGTCTGTGGAAAGCTATGATTCTCAACCTTAGCAACGCATTAGAATCACCTGAAATACTTGTAGAAATTCAAGTACACAAACTAGGAAAAAGGTGGAATATGATAAAAATGCAGAGACGATGAAAGAACAATGTGTTCTGGCAGAAAATAAGAAAATTTAGCAGCTGCTCTGAGTTGGAAATTGTAGGCAGACAGAGAAATGTTTGCAGTTTTTTGAAGAAACTTCACTATGAAATGGACAGTGAAAACACAAGTAAAGGTCTACACTTTGACCTTCCTATTTAAAATGGTTACAGATTAACTACTCACATTTTCCACTCCTCTTTCCTGAAACACCACTGTATTCCAGAAAAGGGATGAAGGCATACACACATTATGAGAATAAAGAGAACAGGAATCAGCAGACAGAGATAACTGTTTCAAAGTCTGGAAACATGTAGAGATGTGACAACTGTCCTAGCAAATCATAAAGAGCGAAAAGTTTACTGCATGCAGGGAGCAAAGCCAAGAAATAAAAGGGTTGATGGTACTGTACCCCAAAGGTCTCAGAAACTGGAGGTTCCAGAGACCTTAGAAATGTGGTAGGGTCAGGGAAGAAGAGAATGGTTGAAAATCTGCATTAGAGAGGAGTTTCTTTTCCTCACTATCTTTTTTTTTTTCCAGAGGAAAACGAGTTAGCCTAATTTTTTATGAGGGTATAGCCCTCTGGTGGTGCTATCTGCACACAGATATCTCTGATCTGAGCTATCACATTCCCTGCTCCTGAGCAGCCATTAAATCAAAGAGCTAAATCATCCAGGATTAGCGTTCGCTCCAGTACTTGCTTACCTCTCTAGATTCACAGTTTTGCTTCAGTTTGTCCTCTGATGATTCCCTCTATGTTCTTGTCAGCTCAGTCATTTATTTTAAAAAGTCTGTGGGAGTGGGGGGATGTATGGGTTTTTTTTTTTCTGGTGTATTTAACGAGATATTTTTTCTAGATAATCAATTATTATATTTCTAGAATTTTAACTTTGTTATTCTTTGTAAGTTTTTAGTTTCCTAAATATTTTATAATAATGTTTTAAAAATTGGTTCCTAAGACTCTTCTCCCAGCCTGTCAGCCAGACAACCAATTATATCTCCTCCACCCACTGAAAATTGGAAATCTAACTCTTAGAAGGGTTATACAAGGGACAGAAGGCACAAGTAAGAAAAGCAGTGAACTTCCAAAAAGTAGGGAGTAGGAAACTGCATGGTGAAATCCTAAGTGTTTTTGCATACATGCTCAAAGAATGCTGGCAGCTGGGCTCATATCTCCAAGCCTGTGTCAGAGAAACCCTCTGTAAAATTACAACCCAAGAGAAAAGACCTATAGATACTGACATTTGAAGACCTGCAACAAAGCAGTCTTCACTTGATAAACCTACAGTAAAGCCAACCATTCAAACAGCCCTATGCACATACACATACACACTGCTTCTATAGTAGCTCAATCTTAAACATGAAAGACAGCTAAGAATTAGAAGACATTAAGAAATCTTCCACATGAAAGACAGATAGTAAAATAAACAGTAGAAATTCTGAAACAGAGAATAAAAAATAATTTCCAAGCATTTGTTGGAGTTAAGGGTGGTTCTGTGACACTGTTCTAGCCAAGGAGATGTAAGTGGAAGTCTACAGGTTACTCATCTTTCTGCCAGGAATGTGGGCACACTGTAACCTTCTTGGTGCATGGAAATCTAACCTTCTCAGTAAGCCATCCTGGACTATCTAACTTCCGACTTTATTAAAAGAGAAAAATAAAAGTGTTTAAAAATGTTTAAGCCACGCTAGTAAAATTTACTATTGCAGATAACTAAACACAACTCAACTGATACCGGCAGCAAAGACTCTTCTTTTTCCCAGGCCCTGTCATCTCTAAGAAGCCCAATTACAGTTGTCAAACAGAGAAGCAGTGCATAGCTCCCTGTACAGATTTCCCCCTCTTCAATGTTCTCTCACATTTCTCTGGGAAAGTACATGAAGGTGGGAGTCTCCAGAGAGAGTGTTGATGGATTGTAATGTCACAGAAGCAACCAACTTCCTGAGGCATGAGTCATAATTTCTCTGGCTTGGTGGGTTAATCAATAGAAACTTTTGAAGCCTTTTGATAGAATTGTCCAAAATGGCAGAATGACCCAAGGACAGTTGGAGCCCAGAGCAAAGCAGGATTTGCACTAGACTTTTGGCAGCTTTTTTTTTTTCTTTTTTCATTTTTAAAGTTAACTTATTTGGGTATAAGTATATAATAAACATAGTAATAATATTTAAAAAATAAAGAAAAAATTATTCACATACTTCCTGCTCTACCTCAAATATTTTCAGTTTTGAGTTTTGAGTTCATTTAGAGTCCATGTACCCATGTATTCTTACTTTTCATAGTTGAAATCATATATACGAAGTTTTTCTTTGGTTAATATTATCACAACAAATCACAAACATTTTCATATGCACAGTCTTTACAATTTTCACTTTAACAGCATTCTTTTAATAAATGCCCTCTATGTAATAGGCACTACAGATTAAATAATATTCCACCAAGTAGATGTATCACAGTTTATTTGACCATTTCAATAAGGATGGAGATTTAGTTCATTTCCAATTTTTCCTTTTAGGGATAAAGCTGTTGCAGCAATCATCTTCATAAGTAAAGCTTTTGGCTTCTGATCATTATTTTCAATTTTAAGTAGTGAGATTACTGGGTCAAAATGTATGAATATCTTATGCCTCATAAAATAAAGTACTATAAACATTTTTATTGGGGACCTCATCTGCCTTTACCAGAGTTTTGCTATTTCCTTCTTCCAGACAATGTCTTCTGAGTCAAAATCTCAAATGGATACCTTTGGTTAGAAGAGCCCAAGTTACATGTCTGTGCTCTTGTAGCAAGGAAGGTTAGGGAAGGAGTGAGTGTCTAGTTTCTATCTTGGGACACCAAATATATAGAGAAATTCCTCAAATGTAGAAATGTGTTTTAAAAGTATTAGGCAGCCAAAATTCATGCTATCTTTTTGAATAAGTAAGTAGATGGGGTCAGTTCTCCCAGTTGAACCTACACTATGGCTTCATTTTCTTATCATTATACTGAAACTGTTCTTACTAAGGTCCCACTTAATTTTTTATCCACCAAATCTACTGGCCACTCTTTAGACTTTATTTTACCAAATTCCCTTACTTTACTTCAGTAATTCCTCCTCTGTTTTGAAACTTAACACTTTAGTTTCCATGATATTCCACTCTACTTGTTATCTTTCTTTGTATCATACAGTTCCCTTTTGGTCTTCTTTCTGCTCTTCCTCCACTGATCCCCAAATATTGGTATTCCTTGAGGCTTCTTGAGTTATTCATATCTCCTCTCAACTGGAAACACTTTTCTTAAAATTAATCTCCCTTGTAGATTTAACTACCACTCTGTCAGGCTTTGGTTAGGACAAAAGAAACCATTTTATGTACACCAAAGAGGAAGGGTTAAATACGGAAAACAACAAACCTTAGAAGGGCTAAGGGGGGTTAAGGTCAGGAAAGCCACCACAGATGTTCTCAATGGTTATTTTGACTCTCTCAATCTGAATAGGTAGTTCTCAAGAGCTCTCTTGGAAGTCGCTTCGAACCTCACAATCGTCCTTACATCTACCTCCAATTGGCTCTGGAAAATAATGGTTTCTTCTCTTCTGTCTTCTGGATATCCAGTGTTTCTCATCTCATATCTGTACACTACATTTTCCATAGCAAAGGAGAGTATTTGGTCACCAAATCCCCAGAAAAGTTGCAATTCTTTGAGGTTGGGCTCTTTTAGGTAACCTCTAAACCAATCCCTAGCTCATGTTCATCAGTATGTCCAACCTCCTAAACCCCAGGTGATTAGCTTGGCCTAATTTACGTGTTCTACCCCTATGAAGCCACAGGTAGAATCAGCTTCCCCAGAACCACATATAACCCAGTTGAAATCAAAGTCTCCTGGAAAGAAGAAAGAAGAAAAGAGGAATACTCAGTTATTCACTGTCCTACCCTATTTCCATTGCCTTCAGTTTTTCCTGCAAAACCACAGTAGTCTCACCATAACCAGTAACTCCTTCTTTAACCCATTTTTCTCATTATAGCCAAAGTTATTTATGTGACATGTAAATATAATTGTGTCACTCCTTGTTGAAAATCATCAGTGACTCCCCTTCATTAAACGCTATATTAAGTATTTATAATCTGGTCCCTTTTACCTCAAGCTCATCTCTCTAATCCCTGCCTCACATTTATGTTTCAGTAATATACAATCACAATATGCCTGGCAAAGTGCCTGATGCACTGTGTGCTCCATCAATAGTTATTAAGTAGACTATGAATAGATGAGATGAGGTCAGATCAGATCAGATCAGATCAGATGACTTATTTTCATTGCAAAATAAAAGTAAGGCCAAGGTAGCCCTCTGATTCTTTCATACCTCACTTCCCTGTCATTCTAGGTGGGACTCAACCCACGATGTGTGTTCCAAGATGCTTGGTAGCTAACAAAATTAGCTCATTCATTTTACTACCCAAGAAAGAGTTCCATTGAATTTTGATTCCTGGTAATTTAAAAAGATTTTCTGGTTATTCTAATTATTGGCCCATTGAAGGATAAAAAGTGGGAGAAAAAAATCATTAGTTCATTGAAATATAATGAAATGAACATAATTAAAATATTTTGGCAATTTCTAGATCACAGAAAATGAATGATCAGAGGTGCAAACAAATCTTCAGCCCGTTGGTTGGACACAGTGGGTCCACACTTCTTGCTTCCTCAAAACACTAAACTGCTAGTTGAAAACTCTCTCCTCTACCTTCTCTTCACAAGATAATTTGCCTTAATGAGCTCTATTCTTAGCCCAGAGACTGGAAGTCGGGGTAGCATAAATCTAGGCAGGAAAGCCTAAAGAGAGGAAACTGGAGTTTCCTTACTCCTGTTCCTGCTTTTAGTAGTTTGTCTTTGGCCCAAACTATACCTGCCACTGTGTCAGTGCTTTATATAGATCCTATTTAATTCCTACAAATGAGGTATATATAATTACCCTCCTTTTATCAATGAAACGAAGGTTGAGTAATGTGCCCAAAGTCACACAGCTACCTGATAGAATCAGAATACAAATAAATGGTTCTGATCAGACCTCCAGAGCCCTTGCTTTTAATCACTACACAAACCTGAATAGTCAGAGGATTCTCACTTATAATTTCAGTAGCATTTTGTCCTCCAAGGCTGGAATGGCAGAACTTAGCCTGCTCCACATACCCCCATGCTCACATGATCTTTCCTTTGTGTGTGTGCGCAGGGCAAGATAGGGGGACAGTGAGAGAGACAGACAGACTGATAGACAGAGACAGAGAGACAGAGAAGGACAGAGAGAGACAGAGTATCTCCCCCCTTTTCTTAAAAGGCCACCAATTTTTCAGATTAGGATCTCACTTTTATGACTTCATTTAATCTTAATTACTTCTTTAAATACCTATCTTCAAATTCCAACACTTCGGGGGTTAGAGCTTCAACATATGAATCGGGGGAGACACAATTCAGTCTATAGAATACTTACACACATCTTTCATGCTCTTCTCCTTGACACAGTCCTAAAGCCTTCAACACTGAAGAGACCAAATGGAAACTAAGAATGGAATCTGAAGACACATTCAATCGGTCATCAAAAAGTGCAGAGACAGAATTGCAGCTGTCTCAATGTCTGCATGAAGTTTTGAAAAAAAATGTGCCTGAAGAAATAATAGAGCTAATATCGTAGATGTTCAGTGAAGAGAGACATGAAGAGAGAGCAGATAGAAAAATCTATTAAGGTGAAAAGTTAACAAGACTTTATTCTTCTTGAAGCATGGAATAAAAGTAGGTTAGCAGTGGGAAATGTCCATCTAGGGAGGGGTCACTCAGCTCCCTCACTTTAAGAAAACTCTGTGCCCCTTGCTTTGCCACTTTGTGTCTCCTCCCATACTACAGAGCTCCTGTGGTACTACTAACTGCTCCATCTCAAAAAGGGCAAGAAAAGGGAGAGAAGATCAAAGGAATCAAAGGAAATTCAAGTCCTTTATGATAGTTCTGGGCATAGACCTAAATTTACATTTTACTATTTTCTGTTCCCAGGACAAAGGTAATAGCTAGAAAAGAAAGAGATTTCCTTCCTGGTACTCCTCAGGTCTTCTGTTTGGTGAAGTCCAGGAACAAACCCACTTTACCCATTGCTGGTAGGATTCTTGGTATCACATGCCACTGGTTCAGTTTAGCCTTCTCGGGCTCCAACTGCTATGTGTCAGTTTCTCTAGATATCGTCTGATTGTTTGACGTTCAGCTCCTAGGCCTTCCCCTCTCTCCTCTGGTGACTTCCCACAGTTGTTCTGTTTTTTTTTTTTTTTTAACTTGAGGTATTTGCATGTAATAAAAACAAATTGGACCATCTCCCCCAACCTTCCTAGATCCATTCCCAGAAATAACTACTGTTCCTTGTTCGTCTGTGTAGACAAACTTTATACTATGAGGTACGTAATAATCATTACAAATGACTGCTAGTATATATGATAATACAGCAATCTGTGGCCATGGCCAGTTGTTGTCTGTGAATACATATAACCATCTATTTCAGGGTTTCTATAATCTATTTTACTATCATAAACATACACCACCAAGGTGAATTACATTAAGGTTATAGCTATGAATCAACTTGACATTTTCAAAGTGCTAGACAAATATGTTATCATTTGTTGTTTGTTTTTATTCATAAGATTAAAATTTTATTAAAGTTTTCATAGAGTTCTACATAAAAAGTAAATGGGCTTACCCTGACAGCTCCTGTATAATGGCACTTACATTAGCTAGAAGAATTATGATGGCAGAAACTGTTTACCACAGTCCTCTGAATTCAAGCTATGTGGCAGAATCAAGCAGTTTATAAAAAATAGTGTTTTTGCCTACTGGGTATAGCAACCAATGAAGAAAGTGATACCAACTTCCAGTGCTCACCATAACCTCACCCCAGTCCCAGGAAATGGTACCTGAATAGCCAGGACATTCTCTTAGAATATATGTGGCTGCTGACAAATGTATCTTTTGTGACCCTTCATTAAACTTGGCTCAATTCCCCCAACCCCAAGACTCCTGCTTGAGGAGTGTCAGAGAAATAGGATTGAGCAAAGCAAGAGAACAAGATACTTGAATTCAACAGGGTCGCATTTCTCATGAAGGTTAGCTCTAAAGCCCACGCACAGGCTAAAAATTGCATATTACCAAATTATCCTTGAAAGTACCTTGAAATGGTACTACCTGTTGTTATACAAACTATTACTAAGTTCAGCAGAATAAATCACTGATTATTCTGTTGAGCTTCAGTTGTTATCTTGGTTTTTGTTTGAAGACCATATTCATGAGTAAAGGACATCACTAGACACAAAAATCACCCTCCACACAGTGGCATGCTAGTGCTAGAAGAGGCACTAGGGGAATAAGGGAAAAGCAGATTCATACCTCCTACTCATTTTTCTCCCTAGCACACACTCACTGAGTTCAATGGGAAGCAGAATCACCAGTACTATGAAATTATGTTTCTCTTGAGTGCCACTTCCACTCCTTTTCATGTTGCTCGCTGAATCTGGTTGAATTCCTAAAAGATGTAAGCTTAAAGTATGCAACTGCACTCCACAACAACCAACAGCCTCAGACTTGTGAATATGGCTCAGACATTTTATAGTGCTCCCTCTGCTCCCTGAGTTACTACCCTTGAGAACCCCCAAGAATCCTCCTCCCCTGAGATTACAATATAAGAGATAGAAGCTTACTTCTTATTGTCTTTCAATGACTCACTGATAAAAGTAGAGACCTATTTATTACCAGTTGTACAGCTGTATCTTCCTTTATGAGAAATTCGCTAATTCTAAGAATTAACATTTTTATGACCCAGTCATGTTAACCAATACAAAGTTATGTCTACTGTATTGTACATTTCTAATTACAATAAATTTAGTACATATTTTACTTCTTTCCTGAGACAAAACTACCTTTAGATAATATTCTGAAGAGTATCTGCTTTTATTTCTCTTCCTAATCTGAGATAATCACAAATGAAACTTTAAGAAATCTCCTATACAGATTCAAGAAGGATTTTGTAGTTATGGAGTGCAATATCAAGAGAAAATGTTTATTTGCAAAGTACATTTTATTATCTGCTAGACATGATGACTGTCAGTAAATCTCACTTAGGCTAACAACTCAAACAGAAAGCCTAACACAAGCTATAATATGAGAAAGCATTTCCCTAATTTTGTTCTCTGGAATGCTGTGTTTACAGAATTCTTATAGGTTTAAGAACAAATAACTTTGGAAAACATTTTTGCTTTTGAAGAATATCATTTACTGCAGGACTTCTCAGAGTCTTCAGTGTACTCATATTCATGGTACGTCTCTAAGAAGAGAATATCATATTCTGTGCTTCCCAAACGTATATAGCCATGAAGCATTCCATGCAGCATACTCTGGGAACTGTTGCTCTGTTGACTATATTAAGGATAAGTCAAAATATAAACCATCCAGAAAAAAAATGGAATTGTTTAGAAGGAAAGTATCAACAAGTACTATCTTTCTCAAGTTCACTTACAGCACTGGTTCCTGCCTATGGGATCTGCATGAGAAAGCATTAAATGTCTTTAGGAAGTCTAGATCCATATCAAATAGGGTCAGTTAATGAAAGTGACTTGCCAGGGGAAAGATCTCAGAAACTGAAGTTCAAAAGCCAGAAAGGGTGTTGGGAAAGGAAAGAGACAGAAGCAAGATTAGAGATGGAATAGAATTGAAAATAGGAAAATAAAAGACAGGATATGTTACAAATAGGAAAAGTGGAGCAGGTCTGAAATTAATTTTACATATTCACTGAGCACCCACCATGCATTCCTTTCTGGGTAGACTGGCATATTTGCCGGGCTAAGGACCCTCTGTGTATATCTACATTGCCCTTCACAGAGACCAGACAAGCCTCTTCCCTATTTCTTTGTGACCCTGCTTGGCTGACCACAGCTTGGCCCAATGATAGATTTTTCTAAAGTTTTACCTTGCAGCAGTCTGACTAATACAATCTCAAAGCCAGGCTGCATAAACACAGATTATAATAGATTATCTCTCCAACACTCAAAATCAGCATGTCAATGATAAGCAGTATGATTCCAGATTGCTCCCTGAGTGCTCTTTTGCTAATTAGAATAAAATATAGAGTGCCAGGAAAAAGTATCCAGTATTTGTTTCCTTCCCACATTGGTGGACCTTAAACCACTCTCAACTCCCAATCCTTGTCTTTGCCTCAGTCACACCTTCTGTCTTGATCCCTATACCCAAGTTCTGTTTCATTTCCTTCCCAAGTACCCCCATCTCCCTTGGGCCAGAGCCTTGACCTTGAATTCTCAACCTCTGAATAAGTATCATTTAGCCGAGGAAAGTTCAGAGAACAATCCCTCTTGGATTTATTATTGCTATGCCTACCCTATCTAGTAGAATTTTTGACTATTTCATCCTGAAGGATCATTTCACTGTATCTTTGTATCTCAGCTAAGCTGGCCCCTATACCTGTGACTGCCTCACTTGAGTCAAATCCCTAGGGCCTAAAAGCTTTCTGCTATCTTCATCTGTAACATCGTTTTCCAAGGGGAGTCGTCTAGTCTCCTATGCCTGTCCTAAAATGCTAGAATGTTTCATTAATCAAAGTTCATTGGCATCAGATTCATGTTGGGACTCTTAATCTTTCTTTCAGGATAATTGTGGTATCACTGTTCTCTGTTCTAGGTTCACATGGTGAGGAGGAACCAGCAGGGAGGGGGGCTTCATAACTTTTCTAACACATCTGTACCCTGATATCTGAGATCAAGGCCTTTAGTGTCAGCATTTGCAGTTAATTAGCAAGGCTTTTCTGGGAGAACTGGGGCCTCAGTTCCATTATTCTCTGGTCACACCACCTAATTTATACTAACATAAAGGAAGACTTTCACATCCTTTGGTCTCCTTCAGCTCCTTAATTCTATGGAAAATTACACATAATAATATTCCACAGGACATTAAAATCCTTCTATAATAGACCTAAATCTAACATTAAGATACTACTGTTTTGATATTTATTTTAGATACGGTGCCTAACTTTTCCGAACCTGTTTCTTTTCCTATTAAATGGAGATAACAGCTATTTCATAAAGTTTTTGAAGGATTCAAACAGATAAGGTACACAAGGTGTTTATCACGTTGCCTTGCTTGTGACTAACATTTGTTGAGCTCTACTATTTTAATTATTATGGAGAACACAAATTTTACACTCGTGGATTTGTGGATGATCATTTGAAATTATCCTTGAAATTTCAAAGACAAATAAGAAAAACTCACAGTAATGGAAGGCCCATGTGTCTCTGCTCTACAAAGCCATGTGAAAGTGATTATCAAGGGCACCTGGCCCATGACTCCTCTACTCCAAAAATTTTCTTTCTGAAAAAAAATAATAATAATACAAGCAGAAAGCAAACCAGAAAGTGAACTATGTTTAACAATAGACCACAAATTGAAAAGGAAGGAAGAAAATATTAAAGTCCAGGGAAAACATTATGCAGAGGTTTGCTATGAAGCAGCAACTAAACTAGTTCGAAGAAATCCCTGGCCAGACTAAAGGCAAATTCAGTTTAAAATGGGAAAATATGAGTCACAAATACAAGGATGCTCTCTAAACATTTTGTCCATGATGGAACAAGATCAATAGACCATTTAAGAGAAATTAGAGTTGTAATGCTGTGTTAGAATAAGAAATTAATACCAATATAGTCCTGTTATTTTAAGTACAGCTTGTTCCCAGAGGCTTAAAGGACTGCTGTCATGGCAATCAAAACTTAGTCTTCAACTTCCTTTTCAAAAATCCATTGCCCAAATGGATTTCCCCCATCCCCTTCCATACCACACCTAAGAAGATGCCTAGATATCCTGGGTCTCACAGCTGCCTAGCTCTCCACTCCCAGGGCAGAGCCAGTGACCACTGCAGGGAGAACAGACTGAAGGTCCCGTGGCCTCAGCATACTCTCATTCCAGCGGGCACCCAGCAAGCTGGGACAGCTCCCAAAGGCATACCAGAGACCTTTTCTCTTTCTCCCCTCTCCTCCCACTGTTTCAATATATGGGTTGTGCTAGGCAAAGATTTTGAAGATGAAAACAGAGCCTGGGAGAACAAGAACAAATCTGTTATTTTACACCTTGGGTCTGCGTGTGCCCCCCACCACCACTGGAGAGGTAAAGAGGTGTGCTCAGATATCAATCTTTTCAACAATTGTTACCAGTCTTACAGACTTTTATTTGTTTTTGCTCTTAGGCAAAGTCTTTATTCACTCTCTAGTGGTGAAATGTCTATGTTTACAGCAACTTTGGCCCCATGCAATTCCCCAGAGCTAGACTTGAACTCTTGTTAAAATGCAGTGAACAGTTACTCAAAATTCCCTAGAGATGGTTGTCACCTTAATGCAATTTCTAATTAGCTCAGATGTGACACTTGCCAGCTGCATGATGGCTTCTGGGCTGCCATGCACAAAGCCATAAGAATAATCTTCCCAAGCAGTACCTTTGAGAGGCAGGAGGCAGGATGAGGGGGAGGCTCATTGTGCACATTACCAGTTTCTTCCTTGGCTAACTTTTCTCACCTCCTACCTTCCAACTCCCATTGAGATCTTCGGTTATGCACATCTTCCTGGCCATCCCTGTCTGTGGCAAGCTTCTATCTTTCCATTTCCACTTCTCCATCAAACCATACTCCTCCTGCCTTCAGAACTTTGTCTGGAACCCATCTTTAATCACAAGTGAATTGTCCCTTGTCTACTTGAGACTGAAGTCGAAGCACCTAGCACTCTAAGAGGGCTCTGAGAGATAAGGCATTTGCTCCAGTAGTTCTCACAGTGTCCTTGTAAACACCCAGGAATTAGCTAAAATGCAGATTCCTGGACCTTACCCCAGACCAACAACATCAGAATCTTTGGGGAATAAGCTCCCAAATCTTTCTTTTTAACAATTTCCTCAGATCATATACACATTCGGTTTGATCCCATGGACCATTTCAAGGTCCTCATTTGATAAATAATGACTTCTATTTATGGACTGTTTACTGAACATGGACTGTTTGCCAGGCATTCACTTATTTAATCCTCACAATGTTCTTATGAGATGAATGCTATACTTACTGTTATTTTCTCCACCTTACAGATAAGGAAACTAAATCTTCCAGATATGAATTAATGCACGTAAGGTCACACTGGGAATGGCAGAGGCAAGACTCAAATCCACATATAACTGAGACCCATAGAAATGCACTCCTAGATGTAGAGGCTGCAGAATGTCCTGCACTGGCCAGGTCACATTTAGAAGGAAGCAGAGAGGCATTGACATGCTTGCATTCAACCAGAGAAGCAACAGACTGAGAGTACTCAATGGGTTTATGTAGATACTGGATTTGGATCACTCAAAAAAATCATGATGTCAACATTCCTTCAACAACAGAACCTTTTGGTCTTGTTCATTTCAGATTCTTGAATTTACTTCCCATTTCCCTGGCTGGGTAAGAATAGTCTCAAGTAGACTAAAAAAAAAAACAAAACACCCCACCTAGCCCAGTAAGTATTTCCATAAGGGTCTTCATGCTTAGTGGAAAATGTTTTTATGGTGATAAATGGTTTCATCGCTCTTCAATAAGGCCCTTTATTAGTAATTGCTTTTGAGAAAATTGCAGACTGGGGTTCAACTCAAGTACCACTCAGAGATATGAGCCAGGCCTCTCATATCAGTGTGATTCAAATGGTTCTAAGAAAAGCAACCCTTCTGATGAGACAAAGCCCCTCTGCAAATTATTTAACACACAGAAGTTTTCTCCAATGACATTGTTTTCATCCCAGCCTATGCCTCTATTTTTGTGTTATAAATACTGTAGGACTTAAAATCGAACAAACAAAAAAGGCAGTTTGGTAGTTGTTTGATTAATTTAAGTTAGTGGATACAAAGATCCCAGATAATTAAGTATTCATTTACACAAATAGTTCAAGCCAAAACATTAAAACGTTTTGCCTGCAATGGATTAAAACCCCGAAGCAAGTCTACCTTAGTTGAGAAGGGCTTCAGGGCTCACTGAGTCTTATTTTTATTTTAAGGGGAGCAAAAGTGAATCTTCATGTCCTTATGAAGTTCTCCTCTACCCATGAAGATGAGGAATGTGGTGCATTCACTCCCTTGACCCAAACATTGCCATCACAAGATGGGCAGGTGGAGTGGGGCACAGGCACTGGCCTGGAGAAAAGCTTTGGATTTATGGGGAAAGGAGCCCAAAGCATGACAATTTAATTTATCTTGGCATTTCTGAAGTTTAACTGTGCTAAGACTTTTTTTCTCCCACATACTTATGATCTTCTTTGTGAATTTCACTTTCTTTGCTATCTCTTAAAATCAGTGGAGTTTTGGCTTCCTTTTTCTGCACACGGGCCTCTTGGGCCATTTCCTCTGCTACAGGACATTAACCACTCCAAATCTGTTTCCAGAAAAATTTTTGTCTTCTGAGTTTCAGATCTAAAAGTCCACAGGCTTTATGGGTACCCTTAACGTCCCACGGGCTCTCCATTTACCACATCAATCCTAAACTATATTTCCCCAAATCTAATCCCCACTATCACTGTAAGCCCCTAACCCAAGAATCTGGGTACCACAACCATCCCCGCCTATTCTTCCATGTCTTCCAGCTAACCATGTCTCTGAAATCTTTCTCAAACTTGCCTCCCCCTTTATTCCACCCCGTTAGCCCCATCTCAGCTCAGAACTCATCCTGCCCTAACTAAATAATTTCACCAAGTCTACGGCCATGCCACCATGAACGTGCCTGATCTCATCTGATCTCGGAAGCTAAGCAGGGTTGGGCCTGGTTAGTACTTGGATGGGAGACCACCTAGGAATACCAGGTACTATGGGTGTTAAATAATAATAACAATAATAATAATAATACTTTTGCCAAGGTGTTCCCTGATCTCTCTGTCTCTAGTCTCTCACCCTTAAGATTATCCTCCTCCTCATGGCCTTGGCTCTAGAGAAATTTTTTTTTTGTAACAAATTATGTACATAAATATATTATATACACACAAAATAAACATAAATCATGTTTAACAATGATTTATATATAATATAATTATAAATATATATATAATTATCACTATAAAAGCAATATATGCAAATAGTAAGAAATTTAGATCATACCAAATACATGGAGAAGTATGACAGCTTAAATTGTTGGCCCCAATACTGCACCCTTGCGTTAAATGGCTTTACAATCCTTTCCTAAAAGCAGAGTGTAATCTCCACCCTCTGATTTTGGGTTCAGCCGCAGGACTGGTGCTGGCCAAGTGAATGAAGGTGGAAGTAACAATGTGGCGTAGAACCTAACCTGAAAAGGTCTCTGATGTTTCCTCTTACTTTCTTGCACCTCCATCATCCCATAAGAAAAACTATTCAGTTATCCTAGAAGGATGAGAGACATGTGGAATACACCTGGACCAAAACTGTAGAGTTGCCCACAGAGATGTTAGTGAAATAACTAATTATTAAATGTCATTGAGGTTTTGTGGTTGGTTATTAGTCACATAGTCAACTTGGTCAAAAACTGAAACTCTCCCTCTTTATCTGTCTACTTATATATTTTGATACAGATACACATTTCTAATGAAATATTTGTGTTTATTTTTCATTTATTTTACTTCAGATATCTTTCTATATTAGCTAAAATAAAATAATAAAATAAAATAAAATAAAATAATAAAAGGAGGCTTCATGTCTGCCATATGTGATAGTGAAAGGCAGGCCTTGCTATGGGTACAAATGAAACAAACTTTTCTCTATCTGTCAGGATAGTTTTGCACAGAAGTTTTTAAAAACTAAATCAGACTAACTTAAACGATAAGGAAATTTATTATTTCACATATCAGAAAAAGCAAAGATAGGACAGGCTGCAAGGACCATTGACCCTGTATCTTAATCATGTCATCAAGAACCTAGGTTCTTTTCATTTCTTGTTTGCTATCCTTAGGGCTCGCAAAAAGAAGCGAAATGGCCATTTTCAAGTATGACAACCAGAAATATCCAGAGGAAGAGATGCACTGTCTCTTTTCTCTATGTCTTTTGTAAAGTAAAAAAATATTTTACTCAATTTCCCCAGAAGACTTACCTTCACATATCATGCACATTTCTAAGTCACCGTGCCAGTCCACTGCTTGGCCCAGAGGCTATAAACAATAAATTAATAAAACGGGTCTTATATCCAAGAGCTGATCCTCTAATAAAATTACAACTGATTGTAGTATCTACAAAAGAATATTTATAATTTTTCATTTTATTATTATATTTTTTATTACTTTAAATGAGTGGTTTAGGGGTAAATAAAAAGAAGAAAGACTATAGTTAACACCAAAAAAATAATTATTAATGGTGGAAATTAAAACACTAAGATTAATTTTTCTCCCATTATTCCCACAGCTACTATTTGCGGTTGGTCCAACTTGAAACCAAATCTATGGCTCCACCCAAAAGCATCTTGACTGATAGAGAAAAATTCAAGTTTTATTTGTACACACAGCAAGGCCTGGTCTTCATTGCCACATATGGCAACCATGAAGCCTCCTTTTTTATTTTTTGCTAATATAAAAAGATGTACAAAGTAAAATAAATTTTAAAAAAAAACAAGGAAATATATTTCATTAGAAATGTGTATCTGTGTCAATATATATAAACAGAATGGAGCCCAGATCTCTGTCTATGCCTTAGACCAGGGAAGGAAAGAAAAACCTAAGTGGAAAATAGTGCAAGGTTGGGGGATAGAGAACATGGGAGGATATCTAAGAAATTTACAGAACATAGCTCCATAGGAAAAATTTATTCTTCACAGCACCCAGAGAGAGTTGGCATAGAAAATCTTTTAGGATTCCGTATAAACATTTTAGCCTTGATTCTCAAGAGAAACTAAACGGCACTTTTTACTAAAAAATAAATAAAAATAATATTCAAAATCATCTGAATCATATGCCAGCATTTAGGAGAATCCTCTCATTTGCTACTAGTGTGCTCAGCTCTGTGGATGATACAAATACAACCCAAGGAAGCAAGGAAAAGCAGTTGAGGTGTTGGATGAAACAAATCAAACTCTGCTTTTTCCAAGCTGTGTGACCTTAGGCAAGTCAGCTACCACCTCTGAACCTCAGCTTTTTTATAGATAAAATTAGGAAAATTCCAACATCATAATTTTTGTTTTGTGAGAATCAATAAGCTAACACATGTAAAATCTTATCAACACTAGCTGAGTAGTCTTCTTCCTCTGGGTAGCAGGCCAGACTTGCTCCTATTCTGGGCCCAGGATGTGATAATAATTAATGCCTTGGGCTCTTCTATGCCTTGGAGACATCATTCATTCTGCCTAACTGTAACCTCCCAACCTTTGTGGTCCCAGAGCATCTATGGTACATGAATATTGTGGACAGTTCACAGCAGGGGAAATCTCATTTTATTACCATATGAGAAGTCTCCTAGGTCATTTTTTGGGGGAGACGCTGGAGTACAGTGACAGTCCTGGCAGAAAAGAATAAGATTTTATGTTGTTTACACAAGAATGGAATGACCTCGACTCTATCATAACTCAACACTGATTGAAATCTTTATTGCAGGCTGCCACAGTCTCCAAACTTATCTCTAGTTTATCTTAAAAGGCCAGTTACTCCACATTCTTTTTCACAATGTTATAGAAACTATATAATCCATCATATTTTCCAAAAGGTAAATACTAACTTTATACATATCTACAAATTATTGGCCAATTTCTCCTTGCCTTTGTTAGTAGAGCTAAACTGATTTATAGGAGGGCTAGATTAGCTACCCTCATCATCACATAGATGTTTGTGTCATCTATCACCATTCCTCAACTTGGTTAGAATGATCAAAACAATGCTAAAACATCTTAATACAGAGAAATGTCTACAAAATGGTTTTGACTTTTTACATTTCTGTAGCTTTCTTCGTGTGACAAATTCAGAAAGGTGAGCTCTTTTTAGAGATAACTGCTTCTGACATTATGCAATTTTAGTATTTTCAGTAAATGTTCATTGTTCAAAGTATGAAAAAATATGGTTTAATTATGGCCTTTTATCCAAATTCCATTTATAGCAAAAGAATTGAGAGTATCTGGATTGCATATTGACTTACTATTGACATTTCTTATGTCGTAAGTTTGGGTTTGCACAACTAATACTTTATGGTTTGTGGATGGATGGTGGTCACAGATGACTAAAATCATGAGGACAGAGCAAACGTTTCTATTTGATTATGCATTTAAAAAATATTAATTAATCTATAAGTGATTTACTGAGGAGTTTCAACTCCTTAGATTATACACATGACAAGATTTATTTTTTTCCCAAATAATTTCTTCAGTTATATAGAATAAAATTCCCATTTCCTATCCAATAATGTCATTTTAAGAAGATTCCATATATTTCTAGTCAATTTTAATTTTATATCCCATTTAAAACTCTCATCACCATTTCAGGTTAGATACATAACTTGAGTGACTCAAAATGCCTCCCCTTTTATATACCTTTCCCTTCTTTCTCTTCTAGACTCTAAGTCCTCCAGTGTTGGAACAGGAAAGAAAAATGAATAAATTATTGTAGGGGCATAACACATTACCTCCAAAACATAATGATTTAAAACAATAATAATGATGTATTATCTTTCATAGTTTCTGTTGGACAAGAATTCGGGAGCCATTCAACTGGATCTATCTGCTCAGCATCACTCATGAGGTAGGACTCAGATGTGGCCAGGGCTGCAGTTACCTGAAGGCTAGACTCAAGTTGGAGGAACTACTTTTAAGACAGCTCACTCACATGACTGGCATGTTAGTGCTGGTTGTTAGCAAGAGGTCTCAGTTCCTCTCTTGGATCTCTGAGAGTTACTTACTTGAGTGTCTCACAGCATGGCAGCAGACTCCACCAGAGAAAGCCATCCAAGAAACAAAAGTGTAAGCTATTTGTGTTACAGGGCATCAACTAGCAAGTCTCACATCAGTTCTTTCACAGAATTCTACTGGTCCCACAGATCAGGCTTATTGCCATGTGGAAAGGGAGCATAGGGCACTATGATTTCTGTGAGGTACGAATTTTTGTGGGGTCTCCTGGAGGATGTCTACCACCATTGAAAAAGGAAAATTTCTTTTCACTTATATGAGAGAGGTTCAGTTTTCTTCTTGTTGATTGCTTATACTAAAACTCTGACAATCAGTGTCTTCTGTGTGATAAGCATCCTAATGATAAATATTTTATGGAGTCCTTGCCAGGGTTGTCTGGAGGGCCCTGTGGGGCTCTGCAGAGTTCCTTGACATGGGAGATTTGACTTTTGCTCAATCTCTTTCATCATTTCCCCAGTATCTCCCACTAGCAATCAATGCCACAGCCTTTTTTTTTTTTTTACTAAGGTCCCTACTATACCCAGAAAACATCCCTCCAAGATGAAGACAGACAAACTAGCTCAAACCATCTTTTGTTGTGTCTGCCCAGCCCTTGGAAAACTTATGTTTCCTTGACATGCCAAGTGCCAGCATGCAGGCTCTCCTGTTGTCCCATCTCCCTGACCCCCTCCCCTCTCCAGTTCTCATTTCCCCTGCTCAGACAAGCACAGAAGCATTAAGAGCAAGTTGTCAAATGGGAAACAAAGGTAATCCAGTCTTCTCTTCTTGAAAACATCTACTGTCTTCACAAATGATTTTTCTCACTCACAGGGAGGAGAGAAAAAATTCCCCCTAAATTCCAGGGGACTAATATGACTCTTTCCCTCACCCCAGGCTACTTTCATAGACCAAGAAAGCAGTGGTAATTAGTGACAATGGGACTGATTTGACTACTTCTTAATCATATGATTCTTCTTAAAGAAACATATCCAGTTCAAAGTAGTTTTCTTTGTACCTGATCTTTCTCTTTCTCCTCCTTTGACATTTTAGAATGCTTCTCTGATACTTGGATAAAGTTTTTCAAGTCTACCTGAGGGGCTTCTTTGGTGACTTAAATGAAATCGAGGAGAGTAAGTTGTATCTCAGATATCAGATTGTATTATTCTCACTGGCTACTTGGAAAACTATATTAATCATTCCAAGATTAACTGCAGGCTGTGGAAAGGTGAATTTTGATCAATTAGCAATGTCTGCCAAGAGTACAGGTTGTAAGTGGCAACAGTCATATTTAATATTTGCTAGCCATAATCTATACCCTTCTGATGGTCTAATGGGATATTCTCTATTTAGTGAATCTTTTTCTTCTGTTAGGGGCCAGCATATGTGTGTACTGCTTGTCCTAGAACAACCCCATCCCTGTGTCCATGTCCAGCAATGTCCACAGCTTTTCATTTTCAAATTTTTACCCCAAAATTGTTTTAGCTTTTATTTCAAACATAATTATGTATTCTGCGTGCCTTTAGCCTGAACACTGGAACCCAACTAAATTCAATCAAGTCACAAGGATTTTCTAAAATGATGCTTCAATTATCTTGCACTGGATTGTCAATTATGAAGCCAATGAATAATTACTACCTAACCCAGAGCTTCATCTCACCTTGACATCAATCTGTGGAGTTTGTTTCAACCTATCTCTAAGTTTCTCTTAAAGGAAAAGTTTTTATAAACATGAACCCCAGGAAAATTTTGTAAGACTTTCTCTTAAATGATTGAAAAAGATACAAGTTTTGCTACAATTAGTTTTAAGCAATCCAATTCAAGAGCTGAATGGTCAAAATAATGGGACACTGATTTATAAGATACTTCAAAATTGGGTAAATACTGTTTCTCAACCTTTTGTAGTCAATCACATAACATTCCTGCTTTCTCCTTTCATATAATAGCCAGTTTATTTATCAGCAACATAAAGATACAGAACAATGTTTTCCTTTTCCCACCCACTTCTTTCCTTCTCTTGTCATTCTTAGTGGGGAGAGTGTTAGATAAGAGAGACCGAAGAAAGCTGCTGAGATAGTGCAATAACTCATCACAGTTAAGCCATGAGAACCCATCCAGAGGAAGTTTTGTTGGTCTGTAGCTGTTTCTCTATGAAGATTCTGAATGCCTCAAGCCTATTCCTCTGCAGACAGCAGGTCCTATTCCCACCCTTCCAGGAAAAAGCCAGTGATTTTCATGATCTTGAGAACCATGTGGCCACCTTTGAAATGGAGCCTGGACATCAGAGTTGGGAGGTGGAAGGCCATGTATATGCAGTAGTATATTTTAAAAAGATAAAAAACCTAGAGAGAAACAGACAAAAGATGGGACTCAAAGGAAGGGCTCCCCAATGCACCTGCAGCAGATTCTATAAAAGGTTTACAGCAACATTATAATGAAAAAAAAAAGCAACACATTTTGCACCATTTTTTGGATCAAGTATACTGTCAACTAGGTGACAATATGATTCTTATCTATCAGTTAACCATCTGTACCTGTTCGCTCTTCTAGAAGTCCAAGTGGTTATACTAGGAACTATCATTAGATTTCTTAAGGCCTGATGTTGACTTTGAAGGTGCACTATGAATAGGTTCCACTTGGTTGTAGGTTTCATTTGTCCTAAAAACAGCTCAGCACCCTCAACATCGCCCTACCTACCTACCCACAGTCAAGGCTGTGGCAAGTTCTTACAGCCTTCTTCCCACAGAAAACCTTATTCTGTACTTTCCTCCTGCCTCAGTCTCTTAAAGCTTCTACTTCTGTCTTTCCTGCCCTAAGTTTTAATCTTCTTGGTTTGTATCAAGCTTCATTGTTGGGCCCTTCAAATTTGATGCTTAGGAACATCTTTCAGTTCCCCAGCCATTATCTTGGTTTCTTGGCTCAATTCCCCTTTCCTCTGCCCTCTTCTGAGAGCCATACAGAGGAACCACAGCCTGGGCAGAGTCCATAGACCTCTTTATAATAAGAAGACAAGCACAGACATGCTCCAAAATATTGTAACATTCCTCATTTCTACATCTCCTGGGCCAATACTGTGAGTAGAAAAAAAAAAGAAAAAAGAAAATTTCAGTCAACTCCTTGTTATCCCTCCATCAGCACCCACACAGTGCATGGATGAAATAGGTGAGTAGCTGTAACACTGGTCTTTTTTTCCAACAGAGTTGACTTTTGGGGGTAATTTATTTTTGAACAGTCATAAAATCTGTTTGTCATGGGCTGTGCTAGACAGCAATGAGTTAACAAGTTGGAAAATAACCCATCAGTTTAAGTGTGGTCTTTGTCTTGTCACATCAGCCAGCTTATTGTTTCCCACTAAATTGATTGTGCTGGCTCCTTTTGACAAGGAGACAGAGCTTGCAAGTGACTTGGCTTTGTTTGGCAACTTGATGAGTTTATTATAAAACAAGTTCTGAAAGGAAGGAGAAGCAATGTGAATTTCAAACTCACCCTCCCTGCAAAATTAGTCTCTTATGACTCATGTCGAAATGGGACACAATCTTGGTGTTTATGTTCAGAGAGATCATGGTGAGTTTTTCCATACAATGTAAGAAAATAGTGATAACATGATAGGGTGCGCTGGTCATTGAAAGACATCCTTAATTAACCTCATTCTAAAACTGAGTCATTTGAGAGGCTTCAACTATTCATATGGAAAAAAGTCCAATAATTGTAACCAATCATCAATCAGCATTTGCTGAGAGTTTTCTCTGTAACCAGAACTCTAACAGGAGTTCCTGTGGGAAAGGGAAAACCCAAACCCTGACCTCAAATTGCCTGCAATTTCTTGAGAAGACAAAATGATATATAAAGGAGGATAACAGGATTGTATAGACCTCATGTGGATGTAGGTACTGTTCTTTACTAGAAATTCAGCTTTATGTGTAGGGGTGTTTCACAGTCTTGACCTCCTACTGATGGCATACATTATAGGAATTCTTCATTGTAGAAAATAGATGGAGTTTCCATTTGTTTTCAGTTCTGTCACCTCCATTTCTAGTTTCATTTATACTGCCTTTATCTCTTCACACACTATCAAAAGTAATGTCTTTGTGACACAACTACCAAACAGATCATGATAATAAAAACTGCTATGTACATCTCTAGACTACTCTACTTTAGAAAGCATTTCATGTAATTTCACATAATGCTTTCAACTATTTGAAGAAATAAGTAATGTTCCCATTTCACACATGAAAAAATCAAAACTCGAAGACTTTGTTAATTCTTCCCAAAGACTGACTAAGCATTAGAGTCACTTAGAAAGCTTTAAAATAAAATTCCCAGGCCAACTCCAAAAACACAGTTACTTATTTTGTTACAAATTACCAGTCTTTTGAAAAAAACTGGCTTGTCCAAGGACACACAAGCCTTCATCTGGCAAAAGCAAGTATCAAATATTTATCTTCTGTCTCCAAATACAACTAGATATTCAATATCCCTAAAAGTCTGTTTCACATGGATCTTTCAACTATATCTCTTCTGGTTCATTTTGTGACCCATAGTGAGCAGTAATCAAGGTATGCTTTAATGAATTGCTGCATGAGAGTTCAAGAATCTGTTCATGTGAGTTTTATCAACTCAGAGTTAAAGGTGAAGGCTCAGATGCAAGGCTCTGAAAAGGATAAGATTTGTTTCAGTTTGTCGATATATTATTGAAAAAAAGTGGAGAAAGAATTCCACAAGCTGCCAATGAAAAGAAGTTTTAAAAAATATGAAAAACAAGGTTGTTGATGAAGAAGAGTTTCACTTCATTTTAATCTTCTTAATTCCTATCTCTCATCATATTAATTTAGGGCATGAATGGGTTTGGAGATGACCATACCCATAAAGGTAGCCATAAAGCCTCATGCCCTACACACTGGCACAATAATATTGGAGAAATTACACCCACTATCCTCAAACTGTATAGCCTTTCCTAATTCTGGCACCCAAAGGAGATGACTTTTCTGAGTTAACATTAACTGCTAGGTGTGTTAATTAACTACATGGTGGAAATTCTTTTACAATGTCTATGTATATCAAATCACCACCATGTATATCACTTTAAATATCTTGCAATTTTATATGTCAATTATACTTCAATAGAGCTGAAAAAATAAAAATTAAAAAATATAAATAATTAACATTAAGATGTAATATTAACTTAGTGAAGTACTTCAAAATTTTATTATCATGGATACAGAAAGCAAACTGATGGTTGCCAGATCGGAGATGGGTTGGGCAGCTGGGTGAAAAAAGTGAAGAGATTAAAAAGTACAAATTGGCAGTTACAGAATAGTCACAGGAGTGGAAATAGTCACATGGATGTAAATACAATATAGAAAATATAGTCAATAATATTATAATGACTATGTATGATGTCAGATGGGTACTAGATTTATCAGGGTGATCACTTTGTAAGTTATAAGAATGTCAAATCTCTATGTTGTATACCTGAAACTAATATAATATTTTATGCCTACTGTAATTTAAAAATTAAATTATTTTTAAAACAACAAAAGTAAATCAATAATAATAATAATAATAATAATAATAATATAATAACTGTGTATTATACCAGATGGGTACTAGACTTATTGAGGGATCCCTTTATATGTTATTAAATGTCTAACCACTATGCCATACAGCAATGTAATATTAAATGTCCACTATAATTAAAAAATAAAAAATAAATAAAAATTTAAAAAATTTTTAAACTTTACTATCATGAGTTACTTGGAGATCTTGTCAAAATCAGATTAGGATTCAGCAGATTTGGGGGCTCCAGAGTCTGCATTTTTAACTTGCTCCCAGATGATGCTAATGGAGGAAGAGACCTGACCACACATTGAGTTTCAAGTCACTAACCTAGACCCTGAAATCATTTAAAATGGGAAATGGCCACACCTATGTAATTAACTAAAGCAACACACTGACAGGAACCAGAGGCCACCGGACCAGAACAATTAGAACAAAAATTTAAACAGTTCTTGAGAAAAGAAAAATCCTTAACATGTTGATTTGTTTAAAATGTAGAATTAATGGAAGGTGTTTTTGTTTCCCAGGCTGACAGGGAGGACTCTGGGGGCTATAAAATTTAAGGCAGTTTCCCTGAAACTATACAGCTGGGAGAAATAAGCATCTCAAGCATCAACTAATATCAATGTTTTAACACTTTCTTACACTGGATCTACCCCATGAGCTACCATTGCAGGATCAATGTGGGAGCAGTAATTAGAAACTTCTTACAAGTGAGAAATAAGAAGGACCAGGGACCAGTGTGGGACTAGGAAATAAAATGTCCCCTGAGAGTTCAACTCTAACTGAACTGAAACAGAGATTTGCAAAGCCATCTTTAGAAGACTGAAAACCTCCTAACTCATAATACTTGTCTCTAATCTAATTGGAGAGATCATATCTAAAGAAAGTCTTAATCATAAGGAGGATGGCCACCACAGAGGCCTGCAAAAAGCCAAGTCACAGAGGTTAAAATTGCTCTGCTTAACTAAGGGAGAGAAAGCCCTGATTCAAGAATGTGACGTCTCCTATAAACAGAGAGTGTCTGTATCAACATGGTAGAGACGAATTTTTCAGACATTCAGGACCTGGTACCACAAAACAGGGATTGGTAAACCCATGGGCCAAATTCTGGTTTTGTAAATAAACTTTTATTGGACCACAGGCATGTCCAATTGCACTAGAATAGCAGAACTGAGTAGTCTTGACAAAGGCCATATGGCCCACAAATTCTAAACTATTTACTATCTGACCCTTTACAGAAAAAGTTTGCCAACCTCTACCATAAAACTTTTTAATTCTATAACTAATTCTCCTTGCTCTGATTCAGTGCTCACTGAGCAAATTTCTGATTATAATTTGGCTTCCTGGATAGTATATCAACATAGCAGAGAGTGTCTTGGACATTTGTTATTTCTTGCTGTATTTGCATTCTAGAGTATTTCTGGGGAGGTGGCAGGGTGGGGAGGTGAGTTACATCAGTGTCTGCAGCCTTGCCCTATCTGAATCATTGCCATGAATGATAGTTTCTTTCTAAATTAGCTTAAAGAAACCACATTTTTAAAAGCCTATTAGAGTGTTGGTGGGTTCACCTTTCTGCTTGCTAAAGTACTTTCTTAACAATTCTAGGGAAGATCTTTGGGAATTAAAGGTAAGCAGCAAGACTGGGCCCTATTTCCCATCCCATAAAGAGAACATTTGCTTTATTATCCACAAGAGCCAAACTCCCAAATCTATTGTTTTCCTCTATATAGAGAGCAGAATATTCTATATCATCAGTTCTCTGTGATTATGTTCCATTTCTGGTTCATATAGGTGTTCACCTTATTTTTTATTTATATTTTATATTCTCTTATTTATTTGGAATAAAAAGGAACTACTTGTTACAAACATACTATACATCTTGACAAAAACCCTTTCTTGCTGACCTCCAATAGAATTATTTAGTCTAAATAACTGAGCATTTTATCTTTCATTTATTAACCAACATTCATTAAATGCATACTATGTTGTAGGCATTTGGTGATTCAGAGGTGCCGTGAGATATCTGTGCTGCTGTTATGTAGTTCACAGTTAGAGGTGAGTTGAACCATTTGACAATCCACCTCTAAGAGAGAATACAATTGCCAAATTGAAAGTGTCCCAGCTCAGATATATTGGCCTTTATGACACAACTAATCTTTCCCCTTCAGTTAAACTTCACATACTTCTACTCATAGTAAGCCACCCAACCCAGGAAATTTTACTTGTCATTTAATAAATTATTCTCTTTCATGAATGTCCTATATACATAGCTTTTCTACAATATCTTTGATAACCTATCCACAAATTAATGCATGATAATCAACAAAAAAAAAATAGCAACACTGAATTTTTCGGCCCACCACAGTGTCTTTAAGGATACTTATGTCTGCATTTTGTTGCTCAATTTTTGCACTCTGCAAAGTTTAAGAAAAAATAGGCACCTGCCTCACAGTGCAGTATCCCTGAGCAGAGTGGGGAGTGAGTGGGTTTCCCTGGGGTGCCCCAGGTACTTCCTTCATACGTACACACATCTGTTTCACGAAATGTTGCTGTCTTCTTGTCTTTAGCTCCTGATTGCAGAAACCCGCAGAGCCTTCCTTCTAGTTCACCACTGAGTTTCACATGTTGTTGACTATCAGTACATCCCACCCTGGCTACATTCAGTAATTTTGTTTTTAATGCACCTAGATGGCCATTTACTTTGCAACATCATTTAGAACACTCAGCAATAACTTTCCTAATTCAAGAAAAACAGAAGAAGCGTGGTGAGCTCTTAATAGAAGTATAGCTCAATCAAATATGAACTCTTCTAGGAGTTTCTTACATACAATAATGAAAAGTCTTTAGTTATTAAATCATAATTTATAAATCAAAATGTTGTTATTGAAGAGACTTATTGAACACCTACAATGTTTCAGAACTCTGTGCAAGTTTAACAGTAAGTCAATTTGCAATCCAGGTACCCTCAATTATTTTGCTGTAAATGGAATTTGGATAAAAGGCCATAATTAAACCTTTTTTTTATACTTAGAATAATTAACTTTTACTGAAAATAATAAAATTGAATACTATTAGAAATGTCTTCAATAACCAAACATAATGATAACTCTGCTAATTTGATATTTACTCATGAATATTTCTAATGTCCCTTAAATGAGGTTTTTAAATTTGGTTTGAGATTATGAAAGCAACACTTATGGCAGACAGTAATATGAAAAGAATAATTAAAATAAAGGAAGAAAAAAGTTGATATTCATATTTTGTAACCCAGAGACAGAGTTAACATTTTTTAATGTTTCCTTCAGTCTTTTTTTCTTTGGATATTTTACAAAGATTGTAAAAACAATTAAATTTTTAAATTTAATTTACTCATCTACCATTAACATTGTTTCACTTTTTGTTATAAACTCTTTGTTAACATCATTTTAATAGCTAGATAATATTTCCTTATGTGGCTATATCCCACTTCACCTAACTCATTTTCCAATTGTTGAGCATGTGGACTGTTTCCAATGTTTCCAATGTTCGACATGTTACCAATAATATATAAATAATAAGTGGCTTACAACAAATAATATATAATAAATAATACATTGCATAAAACATTTCTTTAAAGCATGATTTAGTTACCAGAATAGCACTCAGTAAATAGTAGCCACTATTGTCAAGTGATTAAGTAACTGAGATGGCTTATTTGTATGCCTGAAGAGAATTTAGGAAAGGAACAAAACAAATTACAAAGGCAAAATCACTGCTCAAGAACATTGACTTTAAATACCCACCCCCAACCCAGCGCTCACGTCTTTCTTGGACTATTAGCTGGTTTCTATCTCAATCTTACACTACAATTAAAGTTAATGGGGATTTTTGTCATGTTGGAGAATCCCAGCAAGCCATCCTAAAATCCCATTTGTGAAATGATGTGTCACATTAACACATTTTATGAGCTTAATCTTGTGCTGCCTAATTGAATAATTTAATATTTGTGACACTAGCTTGACTCACGCAATTACACATGCATATACACACACACCCACACACACACATCCACACAGAGAAGATGTAAGTGATTACATCTCAGCTCTTCTTTACTTTGAACATAGCTTGGTGTTTTTCAAGCCAACTTTCGAGCTATTTTTGAGCCAACTTTCAAGCTATTTTTGATTTGCTAACTCCCATCTCTATGACATAGGATATTTACTTGATGTGAAATCAAATTGAGATTGCAACTTTTCTCTTCTGAATTGGGTTCTGCAAGTTAAAATTTTATGAAATTTGCTGTTTTCTGAACCCTTGACCAACTGGAACATTTCTTTGTAAGCACCAAGAAGGTATAAAGTTAAAGTTTTGTTCAAACCATTAAAAGACAAATTCATGGCATTTTACTCTCACAACAGCCCAATCTGTATCACTGCCTATGTTTCCCTCCTCCTCCTCCAGCCAAGTAACAGTAACCTTCTTCTTCTCTCTTCCTCTACAATTCCTTCTTCCTTGTTTTTTTTCCCCCAGAATGCCCAGGCCATAGCAATTTACAGAGATATCCAATGAATATTTCAGGATATTAACCTCTTCCATAATTCAGAAATGGATCTCTTTGTGATAATGATAAAAGATGCCCTATATCTAGAGTGGCCATACATCTGACTTCATGATGATTGCCTGGGAATTCAGTTCAGCTTATTATTTTTTTTCAGTTTTTTTCATTTTTAATTAAGTACTATTAGTAGTAATGTTGCTTTAAAATAATCGAGAATGAGATTGATTGACCTTCTCTTTGAGTTTCCATGCTCTCATTTAGCAGCATGTGAGATGAATTTGCAGGAAATGGGCCTCTCATCTGTGGCTAAATCTAAAGATAACCAGCAACATTTTCAATAAATCTGAAGATAACCTTCCTCTTTTTCTAACCTTTTCCAGACCTTTTCAAGGACAACAAGCAGGGTGCTAAAATAAAGTATGCTTACTCCTGGTTTCAGGAGGTGGTATATCATGTATTAAGTACTAAAAATTTCAGCTTCTGATGCTTTTAGCAAATTGCAATTATTAAAAACAAAGCTGTGAAGAGGAAGACATTTAAACTGATCCCTGTAAAAGAAAAAAAAATAAAATAATTTAGGCAACGGGTCAAATGGTATAGAAGATTTAATTTTGAAATTCTATAACTGCACTTTGTAACATCTCGATTTAGGAAAAGAAATTTTGATGGTATCCTGGGGAGGAGGAAAGAAACAGCTCGCATACCGAGGACAGCTAACCAAATAGAATAGACTTCTCAAGAAAATGTAATTCTGAGCAGATATAATTTTCACCTATGAATTTAAACCCTAAGGGTGGCTCCATAGTGCAGTGGTTAGCACGTCTGCTTTACATGCAGAAGGTCCAGGTGGAGCCACGGACCACCTGTGTGGGAGGAGACGCCCCGACTTTAGAGATCCAGTTCTTAAGGAGAAACAACAATAGCGATAGGTCAGGGGTAGAAGTGTGTGTATGTGTGAGGGGGAACTAAAGAAGAAAAACAATTTAATCCTAAAATGCTATTACATAGAAGATAGAATAAAGGCACTTTAAGCCAACAAGCACTTAAGAAATTTACCTCCTATTCTCCTTCTTCAGGAAGCTACTGAAAGGTGCTCTTCACCAAAATGAGTGCAAAAAAATATATAAATAAAATGAGAGGTGGGGGGAGACAGACGGACAGACAGACAGACACATGGCACCTAGGAAATAGAGCATCCAACATAGGCAACAGAGGAAATTCCCAGGATGAGAGTGAGGGCAGACCCAGAATACTACTGTGTAGTTTATCTCAAGAGCAATTAATCCAGATTGAATCAAGTAGGAGGCTTCACAGAGGAGACTCCAAGAAAGGAAAAAAGTAATTGATAGATGACTTGATTTATTGCTTTTACTGTGAGATATTCTTTTGAGAAGTTTAAAGCTAGTTTAGTTAGGTGAAATTAAAATAAGCATTGAAAAATGAGTCATGTATTAACCTAGGAAACAAAAGGTTGAACACAAAAGAAAATAAAGTCATAATGCACTATATGGCAAAGCTGCTGTTAATATTTATACTGTTAATTTATATTGTTATAATGGTGAAAACATTGGTTTTACACCCAATAGTGATATAGTTAATAGTGATTAGCAGAAGCGGGAAAGGAAGGAGTTCTAAAGTTATTAGTAGAAAAACAATAGACAATGTTAAAATCAGAAAGCAAAAATAGACACACAAGCACATTATTTGGAAGTGAAGGTAAATGCAAATGCCAAGAGGAATTGCGGAAGTAGTTGAAAGTGTTTGTGTCTGAGCGACTCAAGCAAGACGTGGGGAAGGAAGAGGTGAGTAGCAGCTCTTTTGCTGTTGTTATTATTAACCTTGGAATACTCTTTGACTTAAAAAAATATTATGTACATGTGCTATTTTGATTTTAAAATGAACATTTCCAATTTCTCTCCCAGCATTCCCAACTATTAATGAAGAAGGCATCTTTCATAGGTTTGGGGAGGAGATAGATAAAAAGGAACTCTGAGCAGTCCTGAGGACAGGTGAAAAAAGAAAGTAATTGACTTTAGTTGGCTTGAGGCCAGCCCTGAAGAGAAAAGTGTCATAGAATCCCTCCTCAGAATTCTAGGCTTGGCACACTCATCACAATGCCTTTCATAATGACAGCTAAGACACGAGTACAGTCTGTCATCAGAGCTCCTTCTGCAAGTGATCTGGAAGAATGAACAAATATCTTGGAAGACTCTGACAGTAGATATTTGTTCTAACTAAGGTTGTCAGTCTGGTCAGGTACTTTTTGTGTGTGATGATAAGTTTCTACTTGTGTAACTCTGTTTAGATTCTATAGGTCCAGTACTCAGGAGACAACTGTTAAGGACAAGTTAATGAGATGTGAATGTGTGCCTGGGTCTTCAGCTAGGCAGGTTGTCGTCCCTCTTACAGTATTATCTATGCATTTTAATTTTTCCAGTAATTATTCATTAACATTTAATTGCAGGTAATAAGGAAGAGAAGGCTTCAAACTGCTTAAGCAAGAATCAGTCTGATGATTCTGTAGCTTCTGCTCGGATACTCCACCCCACCATTATAATATTTAATGAGCATTATCTGAATGCTGTGAGGTATTAGAGAACATGAGAATTAGACCTGGATTCAATTCTTTGGGGACTCACTGCCTAGCTGCAGAGAGAGATGCATAAAAATAACTCTATCCACCAAAGATTCGTCAGTGCTAAAGAAATGTAGGGGAGTGTTCAGTGTAATTCAGGCTGAGGATTCTGGATGAGATTTGAGCTGGACCTTAAAGAATGAGTAGGATTTCTCAGTGGAGATGAGTTGCATAGAAACCAAACAGAGGGAATAGTGTTGGGAAAGAATGAAGAAATTGAGCACATTTGAAAATGAGGAATGGAAGGATGCTGTCAGACCACCGCATATGCAGGGGCATAGGAGTATACATTAAAGACACAAAGAATCTGAAACCAGTAACTTTTCTGGAAGAAAGATGACTTCAGTTTTCTATTTATTAAATGTTCTTTTTTATGAAATCTTGTTGCCTGGGAAATTGAAATAATGCCCAAGACAGAAGTGAGATGATTGGAAAAGAAAAGTGGCCTGGAAATCAATGCTAGCTATGTTGATTTTGAGAGCACAGAGGTACTTTAAATGCAGGTAGTTCCAGTAAGTGTTTGTAACTGTGACATAGGGAAGCAAGTGAGAGGATTGATTTCAGTCCTATTGAGGTGAAAAACCATCTGAGTGAATGAGCTCATGTGAGGAATGAGTGCAGATGACAGAAAACCAAGAACAGAGACTGTTAGTGGACAGGAACTAATAAATGGGAACAGAGAAGAGGCAGAGATTAGAAGGGTTACAGCAGTGCAGGAGAGAAAGAATGTGTCATAGAAAGCCCAAATGGAGAGTATTTGAATTGGTGGGTGACCAACTATTAAAAGTCCTTCATGCACAACTGGGTGAAGACTTAGAAAAGGCTATTTAGTCTGATATTTAAGAGGCCACTAGTAAATTTTGGAAGTAAAAGTGGTAGGTGGAAGGAATATGGCATCAAAGGAAGAATGGAAAGAGGAAAGGGGGAAGCAGTATAAACCTCTTGTTTAAGGAAAGATAAAGTTGATGGAAATAAGACTAGACAATTGGTCTCTTGATAACTGGATTTAATTTGTTAAGCTTGTGGATTTGACAACACCTGTTGGCAAACAAATGAACAAATGGTTCCTGTGGTGATATATAAATAGTTCTATTTAATATCTCTATCTTCTTACTTTATTGAATTCTCTTTGATTTTGTTTAGCACTTGTTGATTTATTTTAGAGAGATTGAGACTAGAGAATTTGAAGAATTAATTTAATTACTTTCTCTTTTTATACACTGCCATTATTTGGCAACCTCCTGTGATTCAAACCAATTGAAAGGGACTAAGAAATTATTTTATTACTCGTACTAACTGTAGAGTAGCATTGGCACATTCAGAACACCAGGGACTTGAGACGTGTTTTCTGGTTTTATGGTCTACCAATTTTCTTGACTATGATCATCAGACTGAGCCTGGAGAATGCCAATCACAGCTAGACTGCAAAGAGGGGGGTGTGGCTGGAGTAGGGTGAGCAATAAGAGAGAGCTAGAAGAGGAGGTTACAGATGAAAAGAGGAATGAGCATTTTAGGAGAGCCTCACAGTCCATCCTAAGGACGTTAGCTTTCATTCTGAGTGACTGTATATAGTTACATATGCTATCTAGTTTTTCAGCTACATCTGTCTTTTATATCATGTCACTGTCACTTTTCAAAAGATTGTTTTCAATATAGTTGTCTTATTTTCAGTTCTTACAAAATTGCCTGCAATCTTTCCGAATGTTACACTTTTTAATTATATAGATTAGAAGTTGGTATCTTCGCTTGACTTTTTTGCAGGAAGAACCATAATAGCTTAATAGAGAAAATATTCTCTCTATTGGTACTGATAATTCTGCTCACTGGTGATGTTCTCTAATTTTCTTCATAGTGAAATTTTAAATATATCAGCCTAGATATTTTCACAGGCCTGCCTTCACTTATAGTACCTGATTTTAATAAATACTTTTAGAAAACAAAACTTATTAAGTTGTCTCTAGTTATGATTATTTTGAATGTGTTGCCATCGTAAAGTTGTAAAATTACAGATTTTATCCATTTTTTTTCATTCTAGTATAGAATTTGACTGTCCTATTTAACGCAAAGCCCTTTAATATTTTTGAGCAGTAATTCTGTGCCAAGTATTATATTGTTTTAGTGATTTCCCAATGATTTTTAGTACTACAATTGACTTCTGAAGCTAATAACCTAGAGTTAGGTCTAACTTCACAGGTTAAAGGCACAGTCCCCCCACTAGACTGCCCTCTCTTCAAACACCAGGCCACCCAAATTTCTGATCAACTGGTGTGAGAACATATATGTCTGGTTAAAAAAGATTGCAGTTCAAATCTCTTGAATATTGTTTATTTATTACCTCTCTTTTTGTGATTCAAGCTCTTTCATCTCCTTAAAAGACAAGAGTGAAGAACATGATATTTTAAGTTTGTATAAAATGTACACCTTTTTTCTTAGGTTTATGTGGATCTCAAAGACCACTTACTCCAACTACATTTTTTCCTGTTTCCTCCCAGTTTTTGCCCCCAATTTCCCACATTGTAGCTATCACATCTTGTGGTAAAGAATAAAAGGATCACTAAATAGAAAAATTAGTGGACTGCTGCAAATCTCATCCTTTATTCCAAGAGAAGCCATCTCATCAACTTGCTTGTTCTTGGTATCCTCAGCATCTTTTTAAGAACACAGGTTTTGGGGGATATCTTTGAGCCTAGGGCCCCCCCTATATGCTTGCTATAGTTAGGGTAAGAAAAAAATGCCCAGAATTCATGGGTTCTAGAGACAGGAGAGTTTCTACAGCTGCCATAGAAAATCACAGACTTGAAACCTATAGGTTGTCTATTACAGAACGGCAGTGAGCAAAACACTGCCTAATATGAAAGCAACATCTTTAAATCCCCAGTGCTTACCTGGGAAATCTTAATGGTCTCTCAATTCTGTTGACATGATCATAACATTAGTTAGCTATTACTGATTAGGGCTTTTTCTATAATTGTATACTATGGTGAAGTCACTGTTAATAGATACAAAAAATTAATAATGGGGAAAGAATAGGCTGGTTCATCTCTCATACTTTCTGTCCCATGATTTAATGTTTTAGGGTTTTAAAATTCAGAAAGCAAGAAGCCACCTCAGATGCAAACAAAGCCTTGATTTCCGCTCCCCACTCCACGCAACTACTGCCCATGATGAAAGACCAGAAAGAAAGGAAAACCCCTCTGAAGGGAGAGTTAGGGTGGACATGGAGGCATATTTTAGCAAAAATAAATAAATAAATAAATAAATAAATGAATGAATGAATAAATAAATAAATAAATAAAAACCAAAAATAACAAAAAACAAGCTATATATATTTTTCTTTTATGTAGTAGGAGGAAAGTAATGTAGAAGAACATCAAAAATCAAAGCAGTGTCACTAAGAAAATAACTAAAGAAATTTGACTTTCATTTGACATTACCTTTTAAATTGAGAATATGTATACTCTTCTGAATACTGTCATCTCTGAGCATTATGACAACTTTCCTGTTAAGCAGTCAATCCTCCATGATCCATCACAATTCTGAGTCATGCTGCCAATTTTTATCTGACACTAATCACAAAGGACTCTGACACAAATTTTACTTTTAGTAGGTCCAAATTCTATAAAATAACTGTTAGAAAACTATAACTTAAGAGTTCAATTATATATTACAAACTAATACCTTTTTTCCTGTTTAATTCGAAGTGCTTAAATTGAATAGGTATCTACTCAAAATTAGAAATACATTAAATATGTCTTTAAATGTCTTTTTTAGAAATATTCAATTATTAGATTGAGTCCACAATAACTAGGTAAACTGGAGAAAGGAAGTAGAGCCATATTTTTCCTTAAGGACCGACCCATGGTTGAAGAGGAAACCATAACAAAAATATTTTTGAGAAAAAATATATATTGATCTTGAATTTTTCTGTGAACAAATTCATCAGATTATGTCTCATTTTAGCTTGCCTGCACAAACACAGCCAAAGGATTAGAATGAGGTTTTTAAAAAATGCATTCCTTTGAGCTTAAAACTTAGTATATTCTAATAAGCAGCCGAAGAATTTGAGGGTCCATCAGTGAAGCTTTAGCTATGAGGCTCAGCAACACACACAAATGCTAAGCCCATCAAGTTGGCCAGAGCACAAAAGTCTAAAAGTGGTTCAGCAAATCCTCATATAAAATTTAATCTTATCATGCTATATGAAATAAGTCAGGCAGAAAAAGTTGAGAACCATATGATTTCATTCATATATGGGATATAAAATTGAAAGCAACAATTGAACAAGACAAACAAATGAACACAAAAACTCATAGACACAGACAACAATTTAGTGATTACCAGTGGGAGGAGGGGGAAGCATAGAAAAAGATAAAGCGGCTCAAATATATGGCAATAGAAGATTTGACTTTGGGTGGTGAACACACAGTTAAATACAGATAAAGTATTATAGAATTGAACATTTGAAACCTACATAATTTTATCAACCAATACCACTCCAGTAAATTTAATAAAAAGAAAATAAAGAAAGGGGGAAAGGAGAAAGGAGGAAGAGACAGAGGAAGGAAGGAAGGAAGGAAGGAAGGAAGGAAGGAAGGAAGGAAGGAAGGAAGGAAGGAAGGAAGGAAGGAAGGAAGGAAGGAAGGGCTTTGAACCCTCCCCGCCCCCAAATAATTAATCTTTAAAAAATAACCAAAATGGGACAAGATATTCAAGGCTATTCAGAGAAAATTATTTTAAATGATAACAAAGTAAGAAACTTTCTAAATGTCAGAAAATAAAGGATTGTTAAGTATGAAGCAACCATAAATGAATACAGTGAAGCTTTTATAAATAATAATGCAGAGATACACTTATTGATGTAAAAAGTATTTTTATTGCTAAGTGAAAAGGGAAGTTACACTTCAGCATGCTTAGTACATTTTTATTTTTGTTATATGTAAATATACACTCACATAGAACACATGTGTAGAATATAAAAATTAATATGATTTTATTTGCAAGATAGAAAAAAGGACAATTTTCTTTTTCTTTTATTATTCTGTATTTTCCAATTTTCTACAGTGAACAGATTTCTTATATAATAAAAATTTTAATATATAGGAAAGATTGCAAATATCAATTAAAAGAGTAGCTGGTTTCCACAGAGAAGTTGTAAGAAAAGATTATTTTCTTCAGTGAATAAAAAGTAAATGTGTTTTTAACTGAAAAAAAGTTTTTTTTTTTTGCTACTTTCCCTGAAAAGCAGAAAGCTAAAGTAGAAAATGCTGATATATCTAGTGAAGATCACTGACTACTTTATGCCTTGTTCAGTCATTTGACAAATTGTTCAATCATTTATTTAGTCAACCACTGATCAGACAGTAGCTGAGAGATGACAGCTGAGGGCTAAAGGTTGTAGGTGGTGGTGTCTCAGAGGGGTGCCCCTGATTCATGAGACAGAATTGTCTTGGGCAAGGCCTGAATCAGATCAGCATATTACAAGCTTGGTAAATTCTCATGATTGCTTTTTCTATGATACTGAAAAGTGATCCAATCCTACTATTTGCTAAAATTTATCCCAAACTGCAAATGATACAGAGAGCTAATTGATTGATTTATAAGAAGAAACCTAGCAAAGCAGAGCAGAACACTCCAGTCATTAGAACAGTATTTTGGTTTCCCCTTAGACATATTATATGGGAAAGCAAGTGACAGGTCAGACAAATGTTTTAGAAAGTACATTCTGACAGCTGTGCAGGATAAATTAGAGGGGTGTCCATATGTCCTAATTTGCCTTGGACAGTTTTTGTTGACTGCTTTCTGAGTGTGATATTTAATAACACCTCTGTTTCATTCTAAAAAGTGTCCCAGTTTGGTTGACAAATTATGTCAGACTAATTGAAAGAGACATAAGTGTGACCTGGGGAATGAGCTGTTAGAAGATCATAGAAAAATACACTAAAGAAACAAAGAGAGCCTAAACCTATGCTGCAGAAATGAGATTAGAGAGAAGGCATTGAGGTGAAGCAAAATCTAGGTATAATCTGTAGAAATTTGATGATTTAGAATAAGGCAAAAAAGCTTTCAGCTTTTCTTCATTGAGTATGTTATCGGTGGGTTTGTCATATATTACCTGTTTGTTGAGGTACATATGCTGTTGGATGAAATGTTCCATATATGCCTGTTAAGTTCACTTGGTTTATAGTATTATTCAGTCCACTGTTTCTATATTAATTTTCTTTCTGGATGATCTATCCATTATCAAAGGGAGGGGAGGGCATTTGTGTTTTATAGATTTTTCTATTCAATTTCTTGATATAACTTTGTGATAGAGTATTTTATGAGCTGTTTGTATCTGTCACAATTTATATATTGAAATCTTAACTCCCAAAGTGATGGTATTTGGAGGTGGGGACTTAGGAACATAATTAGGTTTAGGTGCTCTCATGAGGGTGGGGTCCCCATAATGGAATTTGTGTCCTTATTAGAAGAGGAAGAGGAACCAGAGTTCTCTCTTTCTCTGCCCAGTAAGAAGGCAGACACCTGCAAGCCAGGAACCGAAAGTGCTGGCACCTTAATATTGAACTTCACAGTCTCCAGAATTGTGAGAAATAAGTCTGTTGTTTAAGCAATCTAGTCTATGGTATTTTGTTATACCAACCAGACCTGACTAAGAGATTGTACATTCACGAGACTCTGATACCATTAAGAGGAATACTAAGGCAATAATAGCTTCTTATAATCACTTACAGCAATCCATAAAAAAAAAGGTATGGTAGATTATCTTATGTATAAGAAGCTGAAGATATGAGGTGTTGATGAGATCACCTAGAAAATAAACATAGTTTGAGAAGAGGGCTGAGTCTGGGACCTTAGAAAATAACCTTTGAGTAGGAAAGAGCCAAAGGAATCTTAAAAAAATTTACAAGGAGTGTTCAGAAACACAAGAGCCTAGAGATTGCAAGTATTGAAATATGGAAATTAGACCACCCTGTATTATAAACACAACATAAGCCCAAGTTTGCTTAATGGAGACCCAGATCCACTATCACTCCAGGACTGAAACAAACTCGCCCAGCTTTTCAAAATGTTGACAACTGACAGCTTACAACTGAGCCCTTCCAGTAATTTCTCCCTACTGAGGAACATCACTCTGCCCAAAGTCAGGGCCTTTTATGTGGGGTCAGCTTGCATCCAAAAACTAGTCAACACAGGGCTTTAAAAACTCATAGCTTCCTATGGGATTACATGAGGTCTGTGTTGTAACAGCATCACAACTCAACTTCTTCCTCTGGCTCATCCTGCTTCCTTTATTTCCCTAAGATGTTGATCGCAAGACAAATCCCTAATTAATCTTCTATACACACACACTATATCTCATAGTCTGCTTCCTGGGAAACCTAACCTGTAACAACTACCATCACATTTATTATATAACAAAAATGTGACCAAATTCAAACTCTTTTTATTATGAAAAGAAATTATAGGTAAGTGATTAGAAGAGAGCTTGGTGAAAGAAAATGTTCAACAAATGTTAGGAACAGCAATCATAATGGGTATAACACTAGATTTAGCATCTGACTGCCAACTACATAAATTTCAGAACAAGCTAAACAGTACCAAAAGAGAGGTGACCACATTTATTTTCTCCCCATTTCTGAAAAATTATAAGACCAGATAATCTCATTAAAATGATTGAAAGTGAACTACACTTTGAACTATAACTCCCAGCAAGTGTATTTCTATGAGTACTAAAAGACCCCAAACACTATGCCCTACTTCCTCATCTTTGCAGTTTCAGATCTTCTTTTAAATGTCATTGTCAGAAGTACAAGGGGAAAGAATGAGTTTTACCTAAATAGTTAAAAATTAGCTCTAAATAACTGATATAAACTCTCCACAAACAAGGTAGAATTGTAGTCACATCACTTTTACCTTTCCTATGAATCACTGAAGCCTCATCCTCACCACCAGCAACTCATGCCACCCCCTTTTCTAAGAGCAGAAATTCTTGGGGATGCCATCCTCCTCTTGAATTGTCCAAGAGCTTGGAAGCCTAAGTTAAATAACAGGGAACTCAGTCAACCTATCCCACCAACCTCACCAGGGTGAGATGCTTTTACTTCTCTCTCCCACATGGGATCACTAATAGAGACAGATCCTAAACTAGCCTGACAGAGGCATATAGAAGTGTTGCAGAAAGCTGACTCAAGCAAATAAAAAATGAGTACATGCCAAACCCTTATTCAATTAATTCATGGGAAATTTGGGTCTAAAACCATTTCAGGACTTTAGGATGATTGAAATTAGGTTCTTTTAATGTTAGAATAAGATTCTAGGAGAGATATAAAACTGATAATGTCGTACATGGCATTAAAAACATAACCTATGGGATTATCTTTTCTATAAGGCAGAATCATTTTCATCTGTACCAAAAACAAAACAAAACAAAAACACAAAAAAAACAAAAACAAAAAAACAATATCCATTAGCCTAAAACTTCACAGAATCTGGGCCTTAATCAATAGAAGACAGTAAGTCAAAACAAAGGTAATTAAGTACTCTTGGGTAACCATTAAGCAATGCACCAACATAACATTGAAAGAACATGCTTCCCCCCTTGGTCACACTTCTAAGTTTTAGATAATTGTCAACAGGTGTATGGCTGGCCCAAATCCCTGTATGGACCATACTGGTTCACAGGGATGAAGACCCCAGTCTCTTCATGTTAAGCTTAATCCAGAGTAACTGGACTCCAAATTTTCACAGCCCAGATTTTTCATTTCACATACCCACCTCCATTCACAACATCAGCCCACCCAAGGAATACTATGTTAGGACTAATTCTAGCACCACCATATCATAAAACTAGAACCATGGATTAACCCAAGAAGGTGGGTAACTTCTCATTTTCAACACAAAGGATCTACCTGTACTCCATTTCCCTGGATAATGAACCTATGAGTTCTACACTGACCCCTCTGGAAGCTCCCTAGAGATACAGAGCAGTCACATCTTCCCTTGAGTGTGACTGCCTTGAGTGATTCCAAAATGATATTTCTGGCACCTCTCTCACTAGAAAGGAGAGGAAAACCAGCTAATCCCTGTAGTCACACATTGCTGCTAAAGGGAAATGAGGTTGCCTTCTGATTGCTCAGTAGCACATAATGGACCAATAAAGAGAAATGCAAAGCCAGAGATGGAATGACTCCTGGGCCAGCAAGATCTAACTGCAAATGAAGTGAACCATTAATATACAGTAGAAGCTCCTTGAACTAACCAAGCCTCCCTCATGCTGTCTGCAATGTATCAGACCAATACCCCACCTTGCTGACTGCTCACTTCTGGGTGACTAGCTCCTCTTTAATATACAGGGTTGAGTTTAAGCATATGAGTCAATTATGTTTCTTTCTAAAACTATTTAAATTATTTAAAGAGTATACAAATGGATGAAATCTGAATGTGAAAAAAATAAGAACTGTTGTTTCTATTAAATTTAAAGCTTTGGAAAGACTGAAAAAGTTGAACAGAAAAAAAGTAAACTGCTAGCAAATGAAGTGCATGTAAAAAAAACTTATAAAATCCCTAATGTGAGGGGAGAATCATAAAAATCTAGAAAAGATTTTGCCCTCAGATTGCTTCATAAATATACTTGCATGGTTGTTCACACACACACACACACACTCTCTCTCTCTCTCTCTCTCTCTCTCTCTCTCTCTCTCTCTCTCTCTTTAGAAATCATAAAGCTATATAATGGTTATTATTGTTTATGCAATTCAAACTAAGACATAAAAAAATATAATTTGATAAAAAGATTAAGGGATGAATTTACATTGATACCTGTTAATTTTTTAATGTATTTATACATTATTTTTAACAATTTTTTAATTCAGCCAATATTGTTGTCTAACTCACTATTTTTCACTTCTTTTCTCTTCAAAGAATAGGAGATTACACTATAAAAAATGTGTCAATCTGAACAGAAGTGGAGGATCTTCAGTCACCATCTGATATAAGAAAAATCATCAAAGGCCACCATGAGCAGTGCTGGTCTAAGCAATTTCCAGAGAAAAATGTTCCATCCTGGCTCAAGGATGTATTCTGATGGGTCCTATTATTCCTCACTTAAGAAATGAATGGAATAGTCAATTAGGAATGGTGCCATTACATTTTGAAATCAGATAACTAAACATCCTGATTCTGATTCCATGACCCCAAGCAAACTTCTGTTTATGTAGAACTACAAGAAGAGAATATTCCAATCAGGCTAACAGAAATATTCTGTCTAGTGAGGGTTATAATCCCCACTGTGGAGTAATAAATTCTGGATTTAAACATTAAACTCTCATAAGCTTTGTTAAACCCAGTCAGCAGAATCACTGAATTCAAGCAAGTATGGGACACTGAGGAGCTAGATTTTGATGCTAGAATACTATGAGCCAGTCTTTAGGACACTAGTAAATTCACTACAGTAAATGCTGTGCTACAAGGCCTTATCTGGCATCCAGCCAGTACTCTTGTTCTGATTTGCCATGTGTGATGATGTCTTCTCCATGAGAAACATCTATAGCCTCACTTACATAAACACATAGAAACACACACACACACTTTCATCTAAACATACTCCTAACCTTTAGTTGTGCCACTCCTGCAGCTTATTTCACACTGAGTTTGTGTTTCATTTACACACACACACACACACACACACACACACACACACACGCACGCATGCATGCATGCATTGACACAACCCCTCTGGCCCCTCCATCATCATAAGCTATTTAAGGACACAGCTAGATAGCATACTTTTTCCTCTTCCCCCATTTCATCTTGCATGATGTTCTTAACAAGAAGAACTCACTGCAAGGGAACTTGGTGCTATAGGGTTTTTTTTCCTTCTATAAGCTTACACTGTTAATAATAGAAATGGGGAGAGGGGAATATATATGAAATCTATCTTTGTATATCTATTTCATAAATCTGAAGATACCAGTATTCTAGTGCTATATTCTAGAGAAGGCTATATTCTTAAAAACTGCCTTTTTCAGTTCATTTCCTCTGAGTAACACCAAGATACCTTTATTTCTTGCTTGGAAAAACAAAAAGTTTGAACTATCGTCTATATCATTTCTGCCTAAATTGTGTCAGCATAATTTTCTCTGGATAATAACACTGCTTATCTTAGCAAAGACATAAAATTACTCGTATTCAACACCGGGCCCTTAAGGTAGACTTTTTCTTTTTCATACCCAAAAGAAATGCCTCAAATGAATATCATCCCTTTACAATCTGTTGCTATAAAAGAGTCCCCTGTTGAAGGAGAATTGTGGGTCAAAGGTCAGTTTTATGGGCCCAGCACCTCAGCTATTTATTGTAATGCAATTACCAGACCAATTCAACCATTACATGATGCCTGGTCTGCTTCTCATTAGAATGAGAACATTTAAAAATAGCAGACAACTTTGCAAAGCCTGAAATCTTTTCAGGAAAGCAAAAATTCACAGGAAGCAATTGTGTCTTTCTCCCTCCACCCTCCCACTGCAGTTCCTAGGTTGCAAGGTAAATACTTTGGCACAGAGGCTCAGCAGGTACCAAGAGAAACTTCTAAGAACACCACCAGAATAACATGGTATCAGATTTCTTTCCCTGGACACCATCTTTGGTTTCATGAGGAATAGCATTACAAACTGACCATCGTATGCTGGTCTTTTCTGGAATCTTCCTTAGGCTCAGCCAGCAAACTAGATTGAACTCTGCTTCCTCTGGTTGATCTCAATAGAGATATATTGAAAGGACAATGGCAAGACCTGTTCTCATCAATCCTGGCCATCAAAGCAGCCTCAGAGAAAGTAATTAGATACAGGTTAACTCTAAAAGGACATAGAGTGCAGATAAAATACTAGAAGGTATGTGTATTTGTCAGTCGATGGTATAATTTGAAAATAAAGAAATAAGGACTAAATACTTTTCCTGAGTCTGTCCTTCCATTTTTATATTCCCCTCAGGTATACATTTTGTTTTGAGTTTTTAACATTTGTTAATATGCTCATAATCAAATGTAGAAACAAATGAATTATTAACATGTAATTTTCATTTATAAATGCTACTTGGTGGAAATTAGGGGTCTATAAGTATCTCCTTTGAGAAATAGGTCATTTCTGAGCTGAGACACAAAAAGTACAAGATGAACCTGGAACATCTTTTTTTGTGTGCCAGAAAAAAAGATAATAGTCAATGAATGATGGGAACAGTTCATGAAGAGGATCTCACTGTTCAAATTGTGGAAGTTTGAGCCTCATATAAAATGAAAGTAACAAATTACAAGCCACTTAATAAAATAAGAATCCACGTGTGCTGGTTAATACCACATATCAACTTGACTGGACCAAGGGATGCCCAGGTATCAAATGAAATGTTATTTCTAGGTGTGTCTATGAGAGTGTTTGGGGACAGATTAGCATATAAATTGGTGGAATGAGTACTGCAGGTTCTCGAATAATTATGTTTCATTCAATGTCGTTTAGTTACAACATTGATGAGGAAAATAATTGATTTCCAGTGGGGCCACTGCCTGTGTAGCATTTGCACACTCTCCCCTTGTCTATGTGGGTTCTCTCTGGGGACTTTGATTTCCTCCCACTTTCCAAAGATGTGCATAGTAAGGTGAATTGGCGTTTCTGCATTGTCCCAGTTTGAGTGAATGGGTGCAGGTGTGTGTGAGTGTGCCCTGCAATGGAAGGGCATCCTGTCCAGGATTGAGTCCTACCTGGCTCCCAGGAAAGGCTCCAGCCACTTGTGACTCTGAACTGGAATAAGCAGGTTGGAAAAGAATTACCTTATTTGTTTTCAATCAATCTTTCTTAAATGTATGTACAGATCACATTTATTTCTATGTTGAATAACAGAAGTCTTTTGGGTCTGTGGTAAAAATGGTTTCATTATATGTCATATCTCTTAAAGTTGCAGTTTCTAAGAATCTATAGAAACGTTAAATGAGAACTTAATATTAAGCAGATTGCCCTCTCTAATTCAGGTGGGCACCATTCAATTCACTGAAGGCCTGAACAGAACAGAAAGGCAGAGGAAGGTTGGATTTACCCTCTCTCTGCCTGATTGCTTAGTCTGGAACATCGATCTTACCCTGCCCTTCTTAATGCATCTAGTTCTTTAGACTTGGACATCTAGGTCTTCAGACTTGGACAGGAATCTACACCATCAGTACCCCTGGTTCTTAGGCCTCCAAACTACACTGCTAACTTTCCTGCATTCCCAGCTTGCAGATGACAGATCATGGGGATGCCTTGGTCTCCGTAATCACTTGAGCCAATACTTTATAATCAACCTATGCATTTTATATATGTATATATATATATATAGGTACCAAGGCACTCCCCCACACACAGTCAAAAATCCACATATAATTTTTGACTCCCTAGAACTTAACTACTATTGACTACAAGTCTTACAGAAGACATAAACAGTTGATTAACACGTAGTTTGCATGTTATATGTATTACATACTTTATTCTAATAATAAAGTGAGCTAGACAAAATAAAATGTTATTAAGAAAGTCATAAGGAAGAGAAAATACATTTACTGTATTTATTGAAAAAGTTCCACACATACGTGGGCCCACACAGTTCAAACCTGTCTTATTCAAGGGTCAACTGTATATACATCTAATAATAATAGATGATGACGATGATGATGATAGATAGATAGATAGATAATAGATGATAGAAAGATAGATTGATAGATGATAGATGATAGATGATAGATAGATAGATAGATAGATGATAGATAGATAGATAGATAGATAGATAGATAGATAGATAGGTAGATAGATAGATAGATAGATAGATGATAGATAGATAGATAGATAAATTCCTACTGGTTCTGTTTCTCTGAAGAACCCTGACTAATAATACATCATGAGTCCATATATATGAATAAGCTCTGTTTTACAGTAAAATAGCAAGTAAAAAATGTAGAAAGAGTGATGGCAATGGCAGTCATCACAGAAGTGGAAGGATATTGGTGTGATTTTGGAATATCTTCCACAAAATTCTAATTAAGTACGGAGGGAAAACTGGTGGAAAAACTAGGCAGACACCAGTATGACCATGTGATCAAGGTCTATATCATCAATAGTGGGACGAATCAAGGGCATACCCCCTGATATGATGTCCTGAGAAGGGTTATTTTTGTGGTATGCCCATCAAGAACACACAATCTGAGTCTGGTCATGAGGAACCATCAGACAGTTGAGAGTCATCCTAAGAGATGAAAGGGCCATATTCTTCAAAACTATCAAAAACAGAATAATAGGGAAAAACCAAAGAAGTCTTCCAAGCTTGAAGAGACCTGAATATGAAACATACTGCATGTGTCTGATGGGATCCTGGACCAAGAATACAAGGCAATAATGCAAATGCAATAAAACATTATCAATTGGAAAATCTGGATGATGGGGATATAGGAGTTCTTTGTACTGCTCTGGCAACCTTCCTGTGAGTTTGAAATTATTTCAAAATAAACTATCTTTAAAATAAAGAAAAAAAGAAGTATTGTTTGCCTCTATGCTTTGCTATCACTAAATATCATTTGCAAATATATCTATGAGTGATAAGGAAAGAGGAACTACTGCAGTGAGCATCTCACCAGCTCTGGCTCCAACATGCCCTCCATTGCTTTTTATGTTTTCCTGGTATTAGACAGTAGGTCCTCAGCAGTTGTCAACCTACAACAGGTTGAATAACTGGAAGGTTCTAACACAAGAAGGAATTTAGCTGAAACTGGTTATTAAAAACATAACCTATGAATCTTTAGCCCTGAAAATATCACTGCACCAATATCACTTGTTGAAAGAAAGAGCTTAATCTATAAATGGGTAAAAGGCTAACTCATATTATTGTTACTCTAGCAAGTTTTAGAGAGAGATTTGTGCAGCAGCTCGTCTGAAGCATTAAATATAAATTTTCAAATCTAGTTCCAACAAAGCCAGGACTGGAGAAAAGTGAGTGAGGTGCTCAGGATGCAACATTTAAAGAGGCACTCACTCTCAGATCTGTACTGGCCACCTAAAAGTGAGTACCTCTTTAATTTTGCAACCTGGGTGCCTTACTCACTTCACCTTAGTCTTGGCCCAGACTCCCAAAGATACTGATGCTTGAGGGATGAGCCTTGGACATCCTTATTGGCCAAAGTTACCCAGATGGTTCTGGTAACTCAGAATCATCAGCCAGAGTTAGGGTGTATTTGTTCTATACCAGAGGTTGTCAAAGTGCAGTCCCACACTAGCAGCAACAACCTCACCTGAAAACTCATTAGACCTGTAAATTCTCAGCACCATCTCAGACCTACTGAATCGGAAACCCTGAGCATACAGCCAGCAATCTGTTTTGACAACCTCTTTAGGTGACTCTGAGGTACACTGAAGTGTAAGAACCATTTAACTAACCTAAATTCAGCACAAAAAGATGTTGAAACTCAGAAAGGGTAAAAAATTGTTCAAGGTTGGTTAGTTTGTGACACACAGAGGTAAAAGGAGAATGGAGGTCTTTTGAAAAGTGAGAAAAACCTCAAATAGTTGAACAGAGCTTGTCTGGAAATTATAGTTATTTTAATGGAGAACTTCTGAAAAAGCAGAGTGAATATTAAAGTGAAAGTCAATACCAAATATCTTCTCCAATTTGATGATAAAATGCTTCAAAAGAAATTTGGCCAGTATATTCAACACTTGGTTTTCCTTTGAGAGAAGCAAATTAATTTATATCTCCCTTTCTGTCCATGGATTGAATTATCTGTCAAAAGAGTTACCAGCTACTTCCTCAGTAGCAGCAAACTCTAGGTTATAGACTGATGAGTCATCCACCGGGTATTATTGATTCTTTTAACGACTCCTAGAAACTGAAATCTTCTTCAATAAAACTAACTTTATAGTGCAATGATATATAGCTGTGGAGAACCATCCTGATTAACTTTGCTGTGATGGTCACATCGGAGATGCATTTATTAGCTCTTGCACATCATGTCCACGGGCTTGACCCCACCACTTATTTTAGCCACAAATGCATTGACCAGTCCCTGCAGGACTTCATCAGCTCTGCATAGATGCAATCTCAGAGTACCTTGAGTCAGCTGCCTGAAAGTGTAGAGGATTTATCGCCACGAATCCACTCTTAGCAATGGAAAATGGAGCACAATGTTCAGTTTACCTATTGCCCCCCAAAATTATCATGGGCTCTTTATTTTATACTTGCATGAAAATCTATTAAGTCCCACAAAACATATATCTAGAAAGTTAATGGGCCATAATCAAGACAGAGAGCAGATCCAGCTTTTATGGAATCTGAACTTTGCACAACTTGGAGAGTGAGAGCTTAAGAAAACAAATACAAACAAGTTATAAAAGTAAATATTTGCTTAGAATGAGAAAATAAATGACAAGTTACTGGCACCCTGAAGATATAGGTGCCTTTCTCCCGAGATCTACTAAGTTAATTGACCAGATGTACTTAGGCAGATAGAAGCTTCCTGATGGCAGCCTGGTTTTTCCTCCCCACTCTAGCTCTCAGCACTCATGGGGTCTGTGCAAGAGAAGAACTTTGAAGCTTAGGCTTCATTGTCTTTATGGAGATGTTTTCAACTATGGCCACACATAGGGTCCAAAAGGAAGGTATTACCTAAAGGTGGGAGGTGTCCAAGCAAAAAGGGGCTGGAAGCATTTCTGTCATGGAACAGAATAGATCTCACATAGTGCAGTAGACAAATGTTTGGCGATTGTCACCAATCTTCCATATCCAGGTGCCCTGGGGAATGCCCCTCTACCATCACAAACAATTAGCGACAAAAGAACTGCCCCTCTTGCCTCCCTTTGCCCATGGACTTCAGCAGGGACATTACATCACAGAAGACAAGATACTTCTTCATTGTGCAGAAGTACTGCAAGCATGGCAGAACATCTCCATTTCTGGACCTATCTGTCATTTTGGTAACCAAGAAAAATACCCACATTCCCAAATGCCTAAACCATCCATAGTTGAGCACCATGGCTAAAGGGCTAAGGGCTCAAACAGCAAAAGCAGAATTACTTTTGGGGTCAACCTTAGATGTGGACTCAGTGTGATCTCAGGGAACTAGATATTTCTGGTCTTCATAAAAGCCTTTGTACTTCTGCTTATTGATGCCTGAGACACAGTACCAAATTCTCTCACCCCATTGTAAGAAGTCAAGCCTAAATAAAAAATACTACTGAGAAAAGTAATAAATTGCACCCTGTCATCTTCAAGTATAATTTCAGTGACTCAGAATTTAATGTTCATAAGGACCATCTGGGGAGCTTGTTTTAAAAATGCAGATTTCTGGGTCTCCCCACCTGGAGAACAGCAGTTTGGAGACCCAGAAGTCTACATTTTAGAACTCCAAGTGATTCTGATAAAAGTTATTCTCGGATCACATTTCAAGGATCATTACTTCAGTGTTTTAATAGAAGAAGTGGTTTCAATAATAGTAATTATCAATAATTATCATTTATTGAGCATATATTACATACTCATAAAGGGAAGTAGGTATTATTAATACCATGTTAGAGCTGGGATTGAAATTCAGAGATGTCTAACTCAAAAGCCACTCTCAACAATTATATTTTTCAAGTCTCATTAACTTAGAGGAGGAAGCAGGATTTGGGGAGGTTGGAAGTGTAGGGGAGAGAGAGGCTACATAGCAGAGATATAAAATAAAAAGTACCAGAAAAAAAATTGGCTGACCTTAAATGCTTCTTATGATCAGCATTCTTTACCTCAAACTGTGACACAAAAACTAAACAAAAGCTATAAGCAGGGAAGATTTTATGACCTTTTTTGTTGAGCATAAAAGCAACTTTGGGGCAACCTTGGGTTGTTATAATTAGTTTATTTGGATAGTTGGATAATTAAACCCCCTGAAGAGGGTCTGTGGGACTCCAGGATGAAGTGCAGCATAATAAAGCAAGGCCGCTGCATAGTTTCAGAAGGCTTTTTGCTGCAGTTTTCCAAGGGTAGATGGGGAGAGCAAGGCTATGGGATTACATCACAAGCAGCAATGTGACCATAATTTGCCCTTACCTTATTCTAGTCTTTTCTAAGGCATTAAAGCACTGTCTACACATTCTTTTATGTCAACGTTAGAGTAATTATATGCATCTGAAAAGTTCACCAGCTGAGTGGGCAAGCACATTTATTTCTGATTTGTAGACTTGGCTTGTAATAGAATATTTGCTAATATTTATTGAGCAGTTATTATGTACCAGGTAGTCTGCCCAATACTCTATATGTAAAATCTGCTTTAATTCTAACAACACCCAGTGAGGCTTCCATTTTATGGATGAGAAAATCAAGACTGAGAGGAGTGAGTAATTAGCTTCCCAAGTCACATGACTGCCCCTAAACAGCAGAGCTGGAATCCCAAGCTCATCCTGTCAGGTTCCAGAAATGGAGTGCAAAACTCCAGAATTTCTTCCTAGTAAGAGCCCCTGGAAACAGCCACTGCAAGCTGATGGGCTAGGAGTGTGAAGCCTGGTATTGAGATTGTAAATGCAGGTGCAGATTAGAACCACTGTAGCTAAGCCAAATGTGTGCCCTCCTAAGACTCTCTGTGCCCCCAAAGATTTCCTCCTGGGCAAGCTCACAAGCAGGAGACTGGAGATCCTTATACCGTCCCATGACTGCCACCAGGTGGCTAATTAACAGGTGCCTAACTACTGCA
>PVKZ01003099.1:127450-159333 GCA_004027375.1 Macroglossus sobrinus
AGGAAAGCATGTGGCCACGACAAATGCCCAAGACTGCAGTGGCTACCACCAAGAGAGTTTAATTTACATCCTTTCTTGTCCCAACACAAAAATCACTGGCATGGGTTGGGCCAGCTTGGACCAGGTGTCTAGCTGTTGATGGACAGCCGCTAGATTTTATCCCTTATGTGTGGCCATAATCCCAAAGCGGGAGAGACTATCCTGAGCAGAATACTCACCCCATTTGTATAGTTGCTACAAAACAAATTATAATTAATTATGTAACTCTGAGCAGCTCAAATTTAATTCCAAAAAGCTATATCATTAAACTGGGACCTCATTCAGATTATTATTAAACAAAAAGTAACTAATAAAAACCATAATAATGCACCAAAGCCAAAGAAGTACCCTGGGATCCCTGAATGAGCTGTTGACACTCTCTAGTTCAAGTGAGTACAGGTTCTTTCTATATGAACTTTATAATCACAGGTACATTAACAAGCGGGCTGCTAAGACAGGTCTTCAGGAGAATGCATTAACTCTTAGCATATGATTATTGATATTGATTTAACCTGGGTTACCTATACCTGGAGACTTTCTTCATTCTTAAACTATGCAGCTAGGTGATAGTTAGATTATGGAGATAATTTAAAAATAAAAATAAAAAGCAATAAATGGTGGGATGGAGCATCTATTTCCAAAAGAAGATATATCTGAACTGATAATGCAGCCAAATAAGAAATTAATAATAACTGATAATGCTTATTTGTCTTTCATAGATCATATAGGTATCATATTCTCCAAAAAGCTTCCACTGACCCCCTAACTCTGAATTAGATTGGCTTCCCATATGACCTCGAAGAACGTATCTTACTATATTGCAATTGCTACACTTCCCGCTGGCCTATGTTTAGGTCCTGTGTTGGCAAGGGCCAAATATAAACAGCTCATCATTGTGTTCCCAGTGCTTAACACAGCACGTGGCATATAGAATGCACTCGATAAACATCTGTTACATTATTAAGCTGCATAAAATTAACACAAGTTAACTTCATGACTCAGGCAAGGAATATCAGAGCCCATTTCCAAGCTTCTGTTCTGCTAGGAAAACTTCCTCTATCCATAAATACAGGATAATTGAACAAGAGTAAAATAAATATGCTATTCATGCACATGTTATGGAATGTAGCAGATTTACAAGAATTAGCCCTGCAAAGTCCTAGGAAGTCAATAAAGCATGCAGGGGTAGTGTCTATAAATGTCTTTTGGCCTCTAGTTAATTGGGTTCATGGTCCTCTCTCTCAAAAGTGCCAAGTCAAGGGATAAATATAATCTAACTTTTTACTTAGTTAAAATGTCTCCTATCTATCTTGCCCCAGTGACCTCACAGTAAGAGACCCACAACACTCTTGAGAGGATGTCCTAACACAATAAAGAATTTCCAGAGAGTAAGTAGCTATTACTTTCACATGGGCAGAGAGGGAAACAGAGGCTTGTTGTTAATGTCAAACAGGAAAGTCATCAAAATTCCTTCTCCGCTGTCCTCAGTGGAAGAGTCCACTGTAACCACAAAATTTTGCAAAATATTCTTTTGTTTCTCAAAAATTTATTATTCCCCCAACTAGCAGTTCTAGCTAAAATAATCCCAGTTCTCTTAACGTTTATTCAGAAGGTCTGTTTAATCAATTTTTATTGCTCTCCTCTGGGCTCTCTCTGAGTTTGTAAGATTTTCTTCAATCCTGAATTGGACAAAGTACTTTAATAAGGTTAGCCTCCCATTGCTCCAGGAGTGGGCCATGGCCATGTCCTGATGGGACCTGGCATGATACTGGGTGCAAAAGCACTTTGTGAACTCTCGAGCAGAACCTGAAGGGAAGAGATGGTTGTTAGATTGCACATCTCAGACTGAATTCCTTGTTCCCAGGAAGAATGAAGAAATGATTCTATCATTTATACAGCTCTGATTTCAACAAAAACATATTCTGCAATTCCTTGTGCCAAACACCCTACTAAACACAAAGAATATATATTAAATAAAATAAAGCCTCTATTCTCTATGAAATAATGGCATTGGTAATAGAAGTACTAGAAAATAAACTTGTAGTGTTGCCCAAACATATTCCAGATGTTTTCACATATATCATGTTGTTCAAGCCTTACAACAAGCCCATATGGGAGGTATTTTTGTTCTCAGTATGTAGAAGAAGAAACTGAGATTCAAAGATATCCTCCCTAGAGCTGTGCTGAAGACAAAAATGTGAATTAGTCCAAGCTGGAGCTTTATTCATTTAGTTTATACCTTCCTGCCTGCTTTTAGAATGATGGCTGCATTTGCAGCAGCTAGTGCCTTCATGCTACTCCCCAATGCAGAAGAGTATGTCAGACCCTCACTTCACCCACACTGGGTGACAATTCAGGGCTCCTGCCATACCATCTGCTGAAAACACTCTTGGCAGAGTTCTGTCCTTCCTTTCCCCACCCTCCTATACTGATTAGAGGTCGTGTCTAAGCTCTCGAGAAATACAGACATAGGTTAAAAAGCTGGATCTGTACCTTACACAGATGTCTGTGAGACTTGGAGCAGGTTGCCTAGGGCTCTCTGTGTTTCATTGTCCTCATTCGTAAAATTGAGATAGTTGTACCTACTTCATTCTTTGTTGGAATGATTAATGAAATGCTTCCTACAAGACCTGGGTAATTGTTGGTAGTTGTATTACTGCCGTGGCCACCGCTGCTGCTGCTGCTGCTGCTGCTGCTGCTGCTTTGTTGTTGTTGTTGTTATTAATATTATTATTATCATCATTATTATAGCACTAGTAAATAAGACAAACCAAAGCCTCTTAAGCTTTCCTGAATAAATAACTCAAGAGATATTTGACATAACTCTATAATAGGGACTAATATTAAATACTAATATCTCAAAGGCTTTACTTATTTCCTCTAAGAATTTTGTCTGCATTTAGATCAACAGGCCCCAACTCCTTGTGGTCTAAACCTCCCCAAATATAAATTCACTAAATGTGGCTGAGATTGGCCAGTTTTAATTTGAATGTTTCCTTTCCTCCTGAGCAGACAGCTAGACTACATCTCCAGCCTCATTTGCAGTTAGATTTTATGTGTGACTGTGTGAGTTAGCTCTAGCCAATGAAATGGGATAAGAAGTAGATTATGTTTCTTGCAGGCCCAGAATATAAAACCCTCCCATGCACAATTCTTCACTCTCTATATTAGTTATCTACTGCTGTGTAACAAATCATCCTAAACTTTTGCAGCTTAAAGCAACAAACATTTATTAACTGACACAATGTCTGAGGGTCAGGAATCTAGGCAAGGTTTCCCCAGGTGTTTCTGGCTTAGGGTCTCTCACAGGTTGTAGTCAAGCCATCAACCAGGACTGTGTCATCTGAAGGCTTGACTAGATTTGAAAGATATACTTCTGAGGAGGCTCCCTGACAGGACTATCAGCAAGAGGCTTTATTTCCTTGCTAGTAATTGGTGAAAGACCTCAGCTCCTTACCACATGGGTCACTCTCTCCGCATGTCTTCTCGAGTGTCCTGGTGACATAACAACTAGCTTCCTCCAAAGTAAGCAATTTGAGAGAGAGAGCAAGCCAGAAGCTGCAGTACATTTATGATCTGGTCTCCAAAGTTACATATCATCACTTCTATATATTTTTTTTCTATTCGTTAGAAGCAAGTCACTAAGTATATCCACATTCACAAGGAAAGAAATAAGATGTCACCTCTTCAAGCACATCCAAGGTGTGTGCACATAAAAAGATGGAAAAAAAATGTGTGGTCATTTTAAAACCACCTCACTCATTTTCACCACCTTCCAACTGAACAAAGAGAACAACAAGGAGCTATAACAGGGTGGAATTGCAAGATGGAAGGTGTGGAATTCCTGAATGACATCCCAGAGCATAGCCTCCTTCCATCCACAGGAGACTGATGTGAGGGAAAAATAAACTTCTATTATGTTAAACCACTGAATCTGAAGGATTTCTGCCTCTCTAACTAGTTTATCAAATTACAAAGAATACTGTACCTGTTTTCCAGTAACATTTCGAAAAAACATTTCCTAGTATGCAAACATTAGCTAATTATTATGTTTATAAAGTAATATATAGAGCAAGAGTTTTAAACTTCAAACATAGGTTATATTTGCAACCCTTCTGACCATTATGAACTCCAGCACTTCCAGTCTTTTTCACAAATTACTAAAGGATAGACCCCTTCGCTTACTTTCTTTCACTCATTCTACCCCAGGGCCTCCAGGTCTTAAGGTCACATCCTGCAGCTTTACTTACCATGTCCAGTTTCTGCATTCTCGGCCTCTTCCTTATTAAATAATATCCCCCAAAGGTTTTAGTTCAACTGACTTCAAAGCTCTATATGTTCCTTTCATAAGACTTGGCAGAAAGAAAACATATTTGTTCCTAAAGTGACTTTGCCAATAAAGAGAAGATTTTCCTCCATCGATCTGCCCTGCTCAGCACTCTGCCCTTTGAAGTGAGAGCTCGTAGAAACTTGGATTTACAACTTTTAAGCCACAGTTCCCTTCATTTACTAATTTTTGCAGACTTAAAACTTGCCTTTGATTTTTTTTCATAGAAAGAAAACAGTGCTTTTTAATCAAAGCATTTTTTTAATGTGTGAAAACAAAATAACACTATTATCCAACAGACAAAAATATTTTCACCATAATTCCAAGGTAAAGAGCCTTAATCTTTTGAGGACTATATTAATGGCTACCCTACACCCCTCCTTATCCATTCCCTCTGCCATGAGGATCGGAACAATTTATTATTAAACAAAAATGATTATTATTTTAAGTCAGTGAGTTTGGGGATAGTTTACCACACAGCAATAGCTAAGTGATACAGAAATTGGTATCTAGAAGTAGGTGCTGCTGTAACAAAAATCTAGATCATGAAGCATTAGCTTTGGTGTATGATGTACATTCTGATGTATGAAGGCTGGGGAAAATGGCAAAGAAATTGTTAAAGAGAGCTAGAGAAGTGTTTAGAAAACTTATAGGAGGCTAGAGAAATAGTATCCTGTATTATGTAGACATAAAACATTTGATTAAACTATCATCTACAGTAACTTGAAAGATAGAAAATGTATCTAATAAACTTTTGAACGTGTCCAGGGAGATCTCTACACAGAATGTTAAAGCATCAGCTTGTTGCTTTTAGCTGTTTATGATTAGTTGCTAGTAGAGAGAGATGAGAGCAAGCAGAAGTAGCAAATTTGCAAACAAAACTAAGAAGGAACATAGCCCAGAACTGTAGGGGCCTGCTGATCTGAAAAATAAAAATGGTTTTTCATATCCAGTCTTTCTAACTAGTGAAAGATTCTCAAATTAAGATAAATACTGGAGCAAAGATCAAAGGTACTGCAATAAGACATGCCCTCAAGGTAAAGATCAAATTAAGAGTTTGTTTGCACATCCCTTCTTAAAACTTCTGGAAAAAAAAAAGTATCTTCCCCCTCGGTTGCACCAAAAGTGTTTCTATAAAGGTGAGGGGATGGGATAGTCCCACAGAAACAGCTCTGCTGAAAATAGGATTAATTAAGTCTAGAAAAGAAAAGCTACCTAAAAAAGAAGTGCTGGTGTGGACTTTGGCACAGATTGAACTCAAATCATATACATAGAAAACCCACACGTCTAAAGAGAGAGCTGTGTTGTTAAACCAGCCTGCGCTCAACGAGACTGACCTTGATGAAGTTGTGAAAGGGTCTATAGGTCCCCAACTTTCTCTAGGTAAGAAGGCTAAAAACTTACTCAAAGGACACATTCCAATTCCATTTTCAGAAATGGCAAAGAGGTTTATGGTAAAGAAAAGTTATCTCTGAGGGAGAAGCCTAGAGCTTGCTATAGAGAACAAAGAACTGGGAGCCACAGCAAGAGAGCAGGACCCAAGACTAATCTAGGGATATTCTTTACCCTGATAGTGAGAGCGCCAGGCAGCATTCGACGGTGAAACTTCAAAATTGCAGTAAACCAGTGATTACTGTGTGCCTACCACTCACTCTTCCCCCTCTGGCATGAGTGAATTTGTTGCACAAAAATAGTGTGTTTCACTATTGTATATTATGTGTTAGAGAGAACATTTGCCTTCTTGGTTCATAGATCCTTGAATCGATAGGTACCTCTCCAGATTTGAAACCATTTATTTATTCACTCATTGCTTCATATTGAGTGCCTACCATTTACCAGGTACCATGTTGGGAACTAGAAATAAAGCCATAGAAAAAAGGAGCATGGTCTCTATTCTCACTGAGCGGTGTTAAGAAGACAGTTTAGAAGCCAGGCAGTTACGATGCCAGCACTTCTATAGTTGGAATACAGGGTACTACAATAATATCTAGGAGCACCACCCCTTGGGGAAGACTTCTCAGAGGACAAGAAATCTAACCTGAGGCATAAAATAACCAAGAAGTTGATGACAACAAGAAGCCTGAGGAGAGGTTGGTGGGTGGAAGAATGTGACCAAGAAGATGATGACAGGAGACTGAAGCAATAAAGCTTTACAACAGTCTGAAGCAGTATCTCAAGGAGAATTGGCACCTCTTAGAGAAGAAGCAACGGTTTGTGTTTTCTGTAACAAGAGGACTGGTACTAGAAGTCTGTTTCTCGGTCTGTAGTAAGAAGCACTCAGTCCCCAAACAACTTCCTTGGAATGACAGAGATTTGGTTCCCATAAACCTGACATGTTTCTCTAGTGGTGGCCCCTCCTGTGAAGAATATGAAGGCCATGGCAGTTACTCTCTCTCTGCTTCTTCTGATCATGTGGAAATTGTTGATTCTGCCATGAAAGGTTTAGAAAAAACATCTTTCAGGACTATGAAGTCCATGGAAGGAAGCTGGAAGGCTCACCAACCTAATTGAATTTATTTATTTCAACTTCCACTTAAGAGCTGGGAATTTGGATGAGAAAAAAATGGGAAATGAATGACTAGCTACATAGGGGAGTCACAAAATAAATTTCCATTTTCTGGACCTGGTAATAGAATGATGGGCTAAGGCCATGATGCATATCACGAAAAGACAAAGAAGACATATTTCCCCAGAGAGTTGCCCATGTGATTAAGAGTGATTGAAACTGGAAGTTACGTAAAAGAGAGAAAATGCCCAGATCTTTATAAAAATACAAATACAATAAGAAGTGTTATGTATTACATGGGAAAACAAAAAAGTAATTGTAGGACAGAACTCAATAATCAACAGGAGAAAATAGGCTAGATATGATTAAGGGATAGTTAGGCCATAGTTTGTTGGTAAATGTTTAACAATCAGTTCTTTGAAAAAAACATTTTCTCTCTCTCTCTCTCTCTATACACACACACACACACACATGTATATATATGTATGTATGTATGTATGTATATGTATTCAGAAATGTTCATTATAAACTCTACCAATATAAAAGATGTTTGCCTCATAATTTAGTGATAAAATATATGATATACTTTACTGTAAATTTCATATGGCCAACAAAATGCTTTTGTTGAATTTTGCTGAACTCTTGTAGCTATATTCAAAAACTACAATTGCAAATGACAAATGAGCATAGTTCTAAAATGAATTTCATTCACGTTAACTAGTAAGGACAAAGGCAAAACAACAAGCATTTGTCAATGATGTGATTTTTTTGCTGCATTGGAAAAATACTTTTCTAATGCTAAAGAATACTTTCTCATTTTTTCCCCCTATGCCCAATGTAATGTCTACAGACAAGACACAATTTTATGTTTAATCTGCATTTTTTACATTTACTCCATTACATTCTTAAGTTTAGACAGTCAAAACAATAAATTAAGCCCTAACTCATAGTGTTTGATAATGTTTGCTTATTGTCATAGTGTAAATATTCCCACCATTGTCAATTCCAACTTGATGTAATGAACAGAGAGTTGGAAAGAGATGTTCAGTGGTAGCATTATTATATAGTATTTCTGCCATACAGGAGCAAGAAATAAATAGCATTTAGAGTATAGATACTATACAGTATAGTAAAATGTACTAAAATAATTGAAAAGTGATGAGTTTTGGATATTTTGCATCTTTATATTTAATTTTATTTAATTTAATTAGTTGTATGTTTATAGAATTTAATTTTTAATAATATCTGTTTAACAATCAAGCTGCAAAATTCCCAAAAATTCAACAGTCAATAAGAATCAGTTTTAGCCTTATGTTTTTGTGGAAAATAGATAAAGAAAACTTAAGTTCTTCAGCCAAAAAATGAAATATAATGATAAAAAATTGCTGGGGTGAAACTCAAAACAAGAATTCTGCCAAGTTCCTTCATTGAATTTAAAGACTCTCCGAGATGTAATCTGAGGCTTACTCTCTAGCCTCATATCCTGACATTTCTGCCTTGAATTTCATGTTCAAACACCACCAAATGGCTTATATTTCCCAGCCCAGATCTTGATATTTCTACCTCCATACCTTTGTTCATGGCTTCTCCTCTGGCCAGAATACCTTTTTCTCAACCTCATGCCCCACCCTACACTTTTACATAGCTACCTCCTACTCAGGACTAAAATCTACTCATTTCTGAAGGCTTAGCTTGAATATCTCAATTTCTGGGAAACTTCTGTTATTCTACCTCAGCAGGATAAATTCTGCCCTTAAGGGTTCCCCCAAAAGTATGTGCCTCTCTTTAGCCCTGTCTTAGAATACCACACTAAGCGCTCCTGCTGAGTATCTGTCTTGCTGAGAAACTATAATGCTCCTAGGAAAATGTATCTTATTATTTTTATTTCCTTATGTCTAGCACATACTAGGACTCAATATGTGTTTGTTGAATGCATGAGTGAATGACTGATATTTCCAATTTTGACTAAAATAGATTTTTTGAAGGGAAAGCAAAGAATAGCCCTGTGTGTAAAAATATATATATCTAAACCAGAGGATGTACTCTTGGTAAACACTATCAAGATAAAGTAATAGCAGAATGCAGCAAGATGCAGGCTTTCCAGCCATACAAAGAAAATGAAAGATGTATAGCCCTGGTGTGAATCACAATTCTGGCACAGAGAAAAGATATGGAAGATGGAAGTCACATTCTGCTGAAAATAGAAATTCTGACCAATGTTGGACCTGCTTGCTGTCCCAGTACCATCCCCTTAAAGTGAAAGAAGTAAAAAAGGAAGAATAATTCAACAGCTAATTTTATCCAATTAGGAGAAGATGAAAGAAAATGAACATGTTATGGAACCCTAGAGAAAGCAACACTGATATGTATATAAGTTCACAAATGTCCTAGGAAAGAGCCATGGGCACAGTTGGGCGGGTTTTGTCTTCAATAAGCAGACAGAGAAACAGATTTTTAAATACTAAAATATAACACAGAATAAAAGAAAGAGAAAGAAAAACAAATCTCTTATTCTATGGGAAGTTTCACTTAATACTGATTGGGGAATTTGAGAAAGCTTAACTAAAACATTGAGTTGCAGCTTGATAAATGAATAAACTTTTAATAGACAAGAGTTGAAAGAAAAATTATCCAAGATCCAAAAATGGTGGAAGAAAAGGTATGATGGCATATAACTGTTCAGGAAACAAAGACTGATGAGAAATGCTGTTTAATTAAGCAATTAGAAAAAAATATTATTTTAACAAAATGTGTTGTTCACGAACACTTGCAAATCTTAGTGAATACAGTTTCTTTTCTAAATGTACAGTAGTTACTGAATAAGTTATTTTAGAATCCTTCCCAATAATAGCCTCTAGGTCACCAGTTTTTGAATTACAGAATCCAACCTGTATTCTCTTGTGAAAAAATAAAATTTTCCCAGAATTTTGCTTCAATACTTTGGCATCTTTTTCATTTTCTGTAATTCCTCAAAGATTAGAAACAAAGGGTAAGCAAACTCATCTATAAGTTTGAGCAAAATCCTAGACTATAAAAACCAAAATTAATTAAGAAGTGAACAATAGAACTACACACTGCACCAAAAATAATAAGCATAAAATACATCCTACTTTTTCTGATTCTATAGAGAAGTAAGTTGGATGGATGGATGGATGGATGGATGGATGGATGGATGGATGGATGGATGGATAGATGGATGAATATAGATTGTACATAGATTAGATATAGATAGATAATAGATAGATGATAGATAGGTAGTGGTAAGATAGAGATATATAGAGATGATTTTAGTTTTAATCTCCAATTTACAAAATTCTAAAAATGTGCAAGTAAAGAAAGTCCCATGTAATTCACAATTGAATTAATTGTGAAAATAAATATGCAATTATGGACTTTTTAAGGAAAAATTCTACAGAAGGACACAACATTGTTTAGTTCAAGACTGAACCAGAAATAAATACCTCACCTTTTCAAATGATAAAATCCACAATGATTAGTATTAATATACTTCACTAGGACTACAATAAAAAAGCAATTAGGTCCAGTCAACAGTTTTTGAAATGATAAGAATGTTTTACATGAATAACTAGGTCATTTGAGAAGCCATATGAGTAATACACTTTAGAGATTATCCTCCATACAATATTCACTTTACTCTCTTGGAAGAAAATAAATTATTTTCCCTCTCTTCAAAGCAGTTGCTGAAAACTTAAAACAAAAATAAATGGAAATGGAAATAACCAAGATTGTTTATCAGAATAAGTAAACAGAATACCAATAAACATTAACAAATGAACACATGAAAAAATCAAGTGTATATTAACCCTATGTTACTCAATGAATGATTCACTGAACATGAGGAAAATTACCACAGATTAACTTCTGTTTAAGCTATTCAAAGAGTTTCACATGATGAGCAATGGACATTTTCTTGGACGTAACAGAGACATTAGTCACTATAAATTAATACGTGTATATGTATAAATATATGTGTATATGTATATATATATATACATGTGTGTATATATGTATATATACACATGTGTGTATCTATGTGTATATATACATATATACACATATATGTGTGTATATGTGTATATATGTGTATATATGTATATATACACATATACACACACACACACATATGAATTCCGGAATGTGACCACAGCTCTAGGAGGCCAAAGACAGTATCATTGCCGCCAACAGTTCAGCAAATCTTTATTCATTCTACACAGTTGCCAGGCACCATGCCAGGAACCAAGGATTAAAAGATAAATAAGATATGATTCCTGTTCATGAAGAGTTTACAACTGAGTGTTTTTTAATAATCTGCATAGTAGAAACTGGCTAGAATACAAGTTACAATATGGTAAGTACTACAGAAACACATGAGGAAGAGGAATAACAAAGATAATTTCAAAGGAGAGAAACTTAAGGTATGATAAGTAGTCAAACACACAAGGTTGGAAAAAAAACAGGGAGTGTTTGGGAAAGAGTGTTGACATTGGGCCTCAAAGCAATAAAGGAATGTGGATTCTGGTTCTGACTGTCACCAAACTTGCTGTGTGACTTTAGCAAGTCTTGTAATTTCTCAGAGACTGTCTCCACAGAGGGAATAAGACGAGGTTCCTTTTAGTGCTCATAGTCCATGGTTTTATGCTTCTGTACTTTGAACAAATTTGGGTAAAGGAGAATAATTATGTGATTCTTTTTTATAACTTCAAAGCCAGTCATTTTCAACTCTGAGTGTGTTGAAATACAAAAGGTCTTTCTTGAGGAAATGTTTTAAGAATGATCCTTAGACAAAATGTTCTTCTGTCTTATACTGAGGAGGCTAGGGGAAACTGTCAGCCAAGTCCAGGTCACCTCAGTGAGGCTTAGAGAAGTAATACAAATAGCCATGATGTAGCCAGGCACCGCCTTTTGGCCAGGTAAAAGGGGTAAATATTGGCTGCCCCAACTTCTCTTTTTCTGAGAAAGAGGTGTTGGCACCATCACTCAGAAGTTTCACAAAGATGGAGAACCAGGCATTTCTCCCTATCTCTCTGAAAAGGCATCACCTTTCTGCAACCCAGAAAGGTCTCCTTGAAGAAGTTTCTGTGTTGGTCACTGTAATGCAGTCGTTTGTGTGTTATCCTGACCTACTTTTGAGGCTCTGGCTAGAGGCTGGTCAACTCCCCTTCTTGAGCATCAGATTAATTTATACTCCCAGCACCTCTCATATGGGGCTGTTAAATTCCAGGCTACTGTCCAACCACCCTAATTACCACAGGACCAGGTACCAGATAACCAGGGGCAGCCTATGCCAGCAGAGACCACCAAAATTATTCGGATTAGCCGATCTTAAGCCTGCTTGCCATGGAGCGCCCATGAAACCATAGAAACCCTAATAAAAACACTTACCCATATTTCCCCTCCCTCTGCCACACAACCAATCTTGGTGCTTCCCTAGGGGGCCTAGCATGGTGTGTTGTGTTCTACCCAGGGAACCATGAGTATAAGGAAACTGTAAAACTCTTTCCGGTTTCTTTCTCTGACCTCACCATACCTCATCCCAGACAATATGCTTAAAATAGTCTCATTTGCCTAAAAATTGCTGAAACAAGGATAGGTTTTCTGAAGGTTGGTAGTTTCGCAATGACTAACGCATAAAGGTAGAGTCAGTCAACCAATTAAGATGGGGCTAATTCTGTGCCGTAATTCATGCTCCAGAACTTTTCCAAGCAATTAAATTGGAGATAATCTTGTATCTAGTCTGGAGGAGGCAGAGGTAAGGGAAGGGGCATAAGGAGGGACTAGAATTACCCAATAAGAGCTGGAACCATGGTGAGCCTGTCTCATAAAAGCTGAGGTTCTTGCAGATATTTCTGCTGCAAGAGGCATTGTCCAAGACAGAGAGAAAGGGTTATAAATATCCTAGCTTTTCTCTTTTTCCCCCTGCCCTTATCTCCTACCAATGCCTCCCATTGGCGGTACCCAGGCTGAGCCTTCTGACATGGTTGTCCAGGAACCACAGCTTGTTGGGCTCAGCCCCTACAATTCACAGCAGAGGTAAAAAGGATTGACTGTTGGGCAGCCTCTTTGGAAAAACTCAGAGTTTGCAACCCTAACCCTGTGCCAGCATCTGTTCACCTGAGCTGAGCAGCAGCTATATTTCTTAGCCTAGACACACACTTCTCTGTTTCCCTTGGTTTGCACCTGCTAGCTTCTCCCATTAACTGCCTGAACTGTACAGTCATGTGTCCTGAAGACTAGGAATCCCAGAATACTGGGGCTGGAGAAGGCTGCATAGATAGCCCATCTAGTCTAGCCTTATCATATTACAGAGGAGAAGAGTGAAGCCTAGGACTCGGCTGGATTTACCTAATTTGCTAGGTGGCAGAGCCAAGCTGCTTTTTCAGTTTGATGTTCTTTCTTCTACACATCTATCTGTGGCAGAAGGGATTTAAAATTCTCCCTCTAATCACAAAAACAGTGCCCTGCGGAATGACAGTATTTTAAAATGCAAAACAACTATCCAGACTTTTTAACAACAAAATGGTTGGTTTAAATCAGGTGGAAAACCCATTTACAAAATGGAATTAATAAAACACAAAATCTCAAACCTCATTTAAAAGAATTTTGTCTCCCTATTTTTTAACTGCATCTGAACAACATGTTCCTTTTCCTCTTAAATGACTTTAGAATGAGCACCTAATAATAAAAGCTATTACAACCAAGTTTTTATGAATTAAAATAGCTGTTTCTTTGTGTTAGACGTCTACCCTGGTTCTCTCAGCGTCTTATTCTATTAGGTACTCTGTCTTTTATCAAACAAATAAGAAAATGAGGAGAGGGAGCCTTTTTTTGGTTATCAGTTTTAGTTGAGTCTTTTTTTTTTAATCTTTCACAAATTTCGCCACACACAATTTAGAGGAGAAAATGATTTGGTGTAGTTCAGTAAGTTGAATTTTAGAAGCAAGAGTTCTGAAACATTAGACTTACCAAAGATATGTGAATATTTGCTTTAGTAAGTTGAGCATTAACAATTATCACAATTCTTCATCGCTCCTCTTAGCAGGGTTTCTAGGCCTCTTCTCTAAATTGTCCTACTCCTGCCTCTAAGCACAGCAATTTTCCAGGGGAAATTTCTGAAAATTCTGCACCAGGTGGCAGTATTACTAAGAGCCATCTTGGTCAGAGCCAGAAATCCTCACAGCTTCCTCTCTTTTTTTTCATTTTAACTGCAGACTATTTACATAAGAATATTATGCTAGTAAATATGGTAATCATCACAACTTTTATTAGTTTTGGTTTGCCCTCTCTTTCAAAAATAAAATATTAACAATCATTTGGGTTCATGAATTCTAGACTTCCAAGAGGGATTTCTAGGATTTTTAACAACAAAATATTAATATGGCCAACAGAAATATTTCATGGTAGGATAAAAGGAAGAGATTCTGTCTGAAGGAAAAAGACTAGTTTCCCTTGTCTTCCTAACACATCTCTTTTTCTTAGGTTGAAAAACCTTTGTCATTTATAGAAACAAGGTTACAAATGAGTTCATTGTTTCTCATCAGTAGATTATTAGCCTCAATCTTTTTAATAATCTAACTGCTATTTCTCAGACACTGATTAAACCAAAAATCGCTTTGAAAAATAATTGACTTTCACGTAGTAAAATAGACATGTTTTGAACATCACACACCACCAAACAACACTGGAGTCCTATGATCTTTGGGGTCGGAGGTAGGGGTATAAGCTTATGTGGAAGCACCAGAGTCAGTCAGGAAGCAGAGGGAGCAAAGAGAAAACATGGATAAAAGCCTTTATTGTGGTTTCCATGGGAAAGAATGGATGAACCAGGGTAAACAGACCTAGGATTGGCTAGTTTGAATTTCAGCAGGCTCTTTGGTATAGAGGCTGTCTCGAGGTGTCTCATGCTCGGCCTCGTATGATTAGGACAGGTGGATAGTGACCTGAAGTTTAAGTCCTCGGTAAAGGAGGTAGTTGCAAGGTACAGGCTTCAGATCGGTTGGTTTGCATGTGTTTGTAGACTAGTCATTTACTTTCTCTAGAAATCATCTAGCCCTGGGAGAGACAGTTTCTCCAGAAAGGTCCCAGATCTCAAAGCATCAGAATAAAAAGACACACTTAACACAGACCATCTCAAATCTTGTCCTCAGAAGGTGATTTCATTTTCTCTCATTAGACAAGTGCTTAGCTGACTTCCTTGCCTTTACTTGTTTATCTTGCTTATTGGAATTCTGTTTCCTTTCCTCACCACCCATCTTAATCCTACTGACCCTTCAGTTTTATTCTTTCATAAGATATTTCATGACTACTCTTATCCTCACTGATCTCCCCACATCTGAATTCCTACAGTCCAAACTTAAGAACAGCTATTGGTAAAATGACAACTTTGACCAGACTATTTCTAATAAAAAAGAGAAAGAGCAGCAGATTGCTGACCAAAACATATAAACCTCTGAAGTAGAACCAATGTCCAGTCCTTCTTTTTTTCCAAACAGCATCCCAGTTTTGTTTGGGGGCAGCAATTGCCTGGTCCCTGAGGATTAGTCATGGTTGGCCATACAAATAATGGCAAACTTGTTCTCACTTGCTCACCTTCCTTGTAAGTAGACATGAACATGTGACATAATTCTGGTCTAGGAGCTATATGTGAAAAAGGACTAATAAAGGATCATAGATATCCTAATCCTTCTCTCTTTTTTTTAATGGCTTGACCTATTGCAGCCATTTTGCAATCATGAGGCAAGTAACAAAAGAATAGAAACCAATTTGCTAAAAATGACAGCACAGAAAAATAGAAAGTCCCTGGATCCCTGATAGCATAGTTGAAAGGGTATGCCTACACCCGCAGCCGCTTACTCCTGAAATGCCAGCTCTGTTGCTATAAGCTACTAATGGCATTTCTAACTGTTACAACCTCATTTTCCCAAGAAGACACTAGAAACTTTCTTTGCCTCTGAAATTATTCTTCTGTTAACTCTAATGTTAATAAAACAAAGAAAAAAACTTGTCTATATTCCTGCATCATTAAAACAAAACATTTGGGTTTGAGATTTTCATCAGTTTAACAAATTTGCTGAGCTGTTTAATTTACTATTGTGCTAGTAAAAGTCTTGTGGCTGCATCCACACTGATTATTTGAAAGATGAAAGTTATTTGGGTATAGTGTATTTTATTTTCAAATTACATTTTGTTTAATACATAAGATATTCATTTACAGAACTACAGCTTCTATTAAGTGGTTTTATTATTAAAGATATTGATCTTTTAATTTATTCACACATAATCCATTACATTATACGATTTAATGAACTGAGGTCATAATAACAAGTCTCTTTTAATGCAAGAACAAAACAAAATAAAACAAAAAATATCAAAAGATTAGAGAAACAAATTCAATCTGTCAGCCTTACTCTTAAATTCCAAATAACTTCTGCTTTATTCACCTCAAACAAGTGAATCAAGAGCAATTAAAAGATAATGAAATCATTATATAGTACAAAGTAGGCACCACACAAAGGTAATGGCTCAATATAAGATAATTGTGACTCCTCAGCTAACTATTCATACTTTATATTCTATAATATATAAATTCAGTTATCAAAATAAACTAACGAATCTCAAAAGAATAATACACACTGATGATTATTTTACAATCTGCCCAGGTTTTCACAAAATCTTTAAATGAATCAATGACAAAGTTGTTGATAAAATTAACTAGTCAATTCAAATATCTAGCTTCACCAGTTTTCTCTGATTGTAGTGACCAGTTAGTTACTAGACTACAGCATCTCCCACATAAATTATTTCCCATGAAGAATGACCCGATAGAAGCCATAAAGAAAGGTTAGATGGTGTCCTGGGCAGTGCACTGACTTCAAAGAGAAATAAACAGTGGTCTATTCCATTTTTTGCTACAATTCACTGTGCATCCTTGGGAAAGTCATTTAACATTACTAAGCTTCATTATTGATGTCTCCAGTGTTGAATAAAAATAACACCTACCTTTCAAGATTTTGTGAGAAATGTATTGTAAACAGAGTGGTGGTCTCAGGGCTCCATTCAACTTAACATTAAGCACATTAGAAAAAAAAAAGAGTCATGACAGATGAGAGTGGATTATTTGTGGTATTTGCAATTGCAAATGTCATGCTAGATGAATTATTCTACTTGGCACAGAGCAACATAGATTCCCGATCTTAGTCTGAACTAATTAATCGGTGTATGTGACTTCCTCAATCCTCATTAGTAAAGAGATCAAAATCAATTTGTTTTTTTGTGGGAAGAATGGCACTCTGCATCTACTGTCTTGCCCCAAAGCAAGTCGCCTCTTGCTCTCTCTCACAATGGAATCCAAAAAAACTTTGATCACCTTCACTTTCTACTGAACATCCTGCTGGCCCACTATAGGCAGACAGTGAGTGGTGGAGAGAACTCTGAAGTCAGATTCTGGAGGGCCTCTTTAAGACATAGAAAGAAATTGGGACTTTTATTTAAATACAGTAGGAAACTCCGAACAACTGTAAGCAGGGAAGTGATGGGATCAGATTTGTGTTATAGGATGTTCCCCTGGCTGCAGAGTGAAGAGAGGATTGGAGTGGACAAGACTGGAGATGGGAAAAGATAGGAGAGAGGGGTAGAAGGCTTTTGAAATCCGGTGAGAGAGAATGGTGGTTTGGGCAATGGGATTGGAGAGAAGTGATGGATTCATGACATGTTTAGGAGGCAGACTGGGCAGGACTCAGTGAATGAGATGATGGAGAGACATAAACATTTAGTTTATAACTGGTGGTATAATGATTTTCACAGTGTAGCTCTTCCATGTTGAGACCTTGGTACATAGTAGGCTCTGAATGAACACATGTTGGAGGTGGCTAGTATATAGAACTTCTGTGTAGATGAGGAGTTAATAATCATCTCTTTCTCTGAAAATTGGCCTTCTCTCTGTTTCCTTCCATGATTCATCAAGATTGGTTTACAAGCTGCAAATTTTGTTCTGTAGGACCCTATGTCTCCTGGTCTTGGTTGATTGAACAAACGATAGAAACTTAAATAAAAAATTTAGCTTCTTCTCCTGGAAATTTTAAATTGAGATTGTTTATGTAAACTTGGGAGCTAAAGGGTGAGCATATTTTCTACCATGTAGACTGGGAAGCAAAAAAAGATGGTGAGCAGAGAGAAGCATAAAGGTTGTACAAAGATGAGCACAAATCAGAGATGGAAAGAGAATTTTTTTTCTGGCTAGCTTGAGCTGGTTTCTGCTACTTGCAAAAAAGAATCTAACAAAAGAATCTAAGTAAAATACTTAACACACTGGAATCCTGGCAAAAACATTGTTCTTAACATAGCCTCCTTGCCTGTACCACTCCTGAATATAGTTCTCTTTTCATGTGTGGCTTGGGGGTGCCATTTATAGAGACGCTTTCCAGAGGTGATGTCCAATTAGCTCAGTAGTGGCTCTGGACAGCTCTACTTTGCCCATGACTCACAGGGCAGCTCCCTTTATTGGTAGATATCAGAGAAAAGCTTAGAGATAATTGCACCCAGGTCCCTTCGGAACCAAAGCTGCTTTGACTTGGTATTGTGCCAAGCACAGAAATTCAGATCTGATGGATTCAGTCCTTTAAGAAAGTTATGATTAGAATCAGGAGCACTGATAACATTTTATAACCTGCTGAGGGTGAAGTTTTTCTACAAATTATTCTCATAAATATCTTAAATTTTCTGTAGATCTAACTCTGAACCCAAGATGTTTTGGCAAGAATTACAGAGCATTTTGGGACTTTTATCACATGCTGCTCTCTGAATGTAGGAACTGAGTGAATGCATTATGTATCAAATTCCTTTGCTTAAGGAAATAAAAAACTATGTTTTCAAACTGAAGTGGGTTTGAGGTTTTGCAGCCATTAAATTGAAAAGAAAAACAAAACAAAACAAAACAAACAAGCAAACAAACAAATAAAAAAACAGCCTAGCCATATTTGGGCTGAGTCTACAAAGCAAAAGAAAGTCAAGGAGTTGAGACAATAGGTGATCAAATTATGATGATGAGAATTTAGAAGGGAACACACATACCATATAGTGATTAAGAGATCTGGCATTAAAGAAATCTTGGTTGGAGCCTAGCCTTAACCTTTATTAGTCAAGCAGCTTTGAGTACATTTTGGTATCTTTTTATACTCAGGCTTCTTTTCTATAGAATGGTGATTGTAATACCACCAACTTCAGAAGGTTTTGTGAAGGTTAAGTGAGATAGTGCACATAAAGCACTTGACGTGGTGATGGTGCATGGTGAAAACTCATTGCATGTCAAAGTATTATTTGCATTTGGTGCTTGGATGAGGCAGGTTAAAGGAGTGGATATGAACATAGGATGGCACACTGTGAATTTAACAGTCTTCTAGCACAGGGGATGACAAGCTGTATGCTTGATAGTCAAATCTGGCTGGCAGCTTGTTTTTGTCTGGTTGGTAATCTAAAAATGTTTTTTACATTTTTAAATGTAATAATGTTGAATGAACTTCAATGAGCCCCGTGCTTCTGGAAAAAAAGTAATTCTTAAAAAATCTCTTCGTTTTTTGTTTTCTGAGGCTGATTGCAGACAATCACTTTACCCTGGCATATTCTGAGATAAGACCTGTCTTCATCCTACCTCAAACTTCCATAAAACTCATGAATGATTCATTCCCCTGTGGACCTCAGGTCCCCTTCCTTCTCTGAAATGTTCCTCATTAACAAATGTTGACTCTATGTCAATAGCCTAAAAAAAATTATCACCTTAATTGTCCGGTGCATTTTGTTTTTGCCTCAGGATTATTAAAAAACAAGAGCAAAAACAAACAAAAATGCAACAGGTAGTGTAGCCCACAACACCTAAAATATTTACTATCTTGCTGTTATAGAAAAATTTGCCGATTCCTTTTGTAGGATGAAAGGGTCCTGGCCCAAAGTTCTCCATCAGGCATAGACATTTATTTTACACCTGCTGAACATGTTAAGGGATTCTGACTACACCTCAGATATACCATAAGAGAATTGGAATGGAGTATTGAGCAATGTGAAAATTGTAGCAGATAAAAAATGGTCAGAAGTGTTTGTGCTGAATCTTTTCTCAATATTATCTCATTTAATTCTTCATGAATGAAAGGTGGTAGAAAGTGTCATCCCAAAATATACCTCTTTGGCATAAGGGTAATTTTAAGATGATTATTTTGAGAAATAGCAGATACAAACGAAGCTTTGAAAACAGAGTAGAAGTTACCTTTTTGTAAGGGACAATTACTTTTATAAAGAAAATCTCCATTTGTAAGAGGTGTCTCCCTCTCTGTACCAAGAAAGAAGAATGACTCTAAATCTCTGGAAACTCTTATCAAATCTTTAAAATGGTGATTAGAGAGCTGTCTCTGCAGAAATAATGTGATGTGAGCAAACTGGCTCTGGAAAACAGAGTAATTTTTGTTTTTAAATGTGAAAGTTTATTTTTGAACTACGAGATCAATGTTTTGTGATATTCTGCAAGTTTTCCATGTGCATAAAAAAATTATTTATGGTTCAAAATTATTCTACTTTGACATGTCAGAGGAGGGTCTGTTAATTTTATGTAGCTGGTGCCCTAGGCAGAAAAATCTCTTTGACTTTCAAAATCTATTTTAAAATATTGGTTTATCTTTTATGGAAGTAACTTGACTGGATCTTCAAAGGCATTTCAGTTTAAATATAAATGATTAGAGATTAATATTCAACAATGCCCTAAGGTTACAATTGGAATCCAGAGTTGTCATCATATCTAGCTTTTTTCTTAAACAAAATGCTGGTTTTAACTTACTATAACCTACAAAAAATATTAATTAAAAGTACACAAAAGCTATAGAAGAGAAACACACACACACAGACACACACCTTTGGAATAGCTGAATTAAGACTGATCCTTTTTTTTATGTCAGTATAAATAGTTTTCATTTCTTTAACTAGTTTTTTTTCTTATATCTAATATGTACTAGGTATGAAATTATATGTATAAGTATATTTATACATATTGTTTCATTTCATTCTCTTACTAATTCTTTAAGGTAAATAACAGTCCTCTTTTAGAGAAGAAAAAGTTAAAACTCAATGAGGTTAAAAATCACAAAACTCTCTCTCTAGTAGAAGAGGATGGCATTTGACAATGGTTCTGACTTTAATGTTAGCATTCTTTTGACTACTAGTTGGCTGTCACCAGGGCCAATTAACAGGATGTCATCTCTTACCCTCCAGGCATACTAAACTACTTTCAGAAGTTTGAACTTGCCCTGTTGTCTGTGACTTCCAGGACTTTGTGCAAGCTGATCCCTCTGTGTTAAACACTTCCTTCCACTTTTCCCATTTATATATTTTTCAGTTTTTCTTTCTCCAAAAGACCTCCCAAACTCCCTAAACCTGAGTTAGATGTCTCATATATGCTGCTATGTGACCCTACACTCTCTTTAGCATTAATTGCACATTTCTTTCTCTCAGGCAGAAATCATTGCAGTTTTTTACCACTTTCCCTCTCCACGCTCCCCGTACCTCCGCCAAAAAAAAAAAAAAAAACTCCTTGCTTCTCACTGTCTTCTGGGTGTGTGGTCCCCATGCACTGGTCATATGTGTCTTCCTCAACACAAACATTAACACAGCTCATAATGGCCTCACCACAGTTAAGGGAGAGCCAGTGGAAGAGACGTTTATCTACCCTATGCTTCTTTTCTGAGCCTCCGGGCTGCTCTCAATCCCCAAGAATAGATGCTCTATGCAGTGCCTTAGGTACTCTTTGATTACTAACAGTTCTTCTCCTGAAAACTCCAAAAAGCTCTGACTTTGTAAATATCCCCCAATATCTTTTAAAGCCCTCACAATATTTCAGAAATGGATTTGGGGGTAATAATTTATATACTCACATAGGCTTAGACCTTGGAAAAAATCTTCGATGGCACCTAATTTAGCTCTTAAATTTTCTAGTTGAGAAAATCAAAAAACAAGGAAAAGATGTGTCTTCCACAAGGTCATAAACCTTTAAAATAAAGAAACCGGAAGGCCGAAGACTAGAACTCGTAGTTTTTTACTCTTTCAACTACAGTAGGACTTCCCCAAAAAGAAAACATGTCAACATGAATTTACCGCCCAAAGCGCTCCATGAACACCCCAACACACCATTTCCACACGGAGTGCTCTCTCTCTCTCATGATACGTGATACAGGTCCCTGTCCTCCTGGCCAAAGAACTCAATACTCCTTGACCTTAGCTTTGCAAGCGGCTTAGTTGTAAAAACATTTTTTGATTGACGGAAACATTTTGCTGAAAAGTAATACAATTAAGGTACACCCTAGAAACCAATTTAAGGCTGATTCTGCCAAATTAACCTTTCTGAACAAATTGACAGATCACTTCAGAAAAATCACCAGTTAATCTGTTTCTTTTTTTTAACTAAATGCTCAAAGATGAAATTGGCTGTCTCTCTCATTGAATTTCATGTTGTTTAATATCATATTGGCTTACTGTCAATAAAGGTTAAGCGTTTGCCCCCCAGAATCCCCATTTTAAATAGATTTGCCTCATGTTCCAGTGGGTAACATCTCTACTTTCTTAAAGTTTTTAAGAGTTTAAATGGTTTATATCATTTTCTTTAGGATTTTTTTTTCTAGAATTGAAGGAGAAATGAATTGGATTGACTAGTAACAGATTAAGTACTTCTGGAATTTGCTCAAGTTTGCACATAGTTCTTGGCATCTAATCTTGATGACCCTAATAATTCAGCTGTGAACATAAATATGTAAATACACCTGCCTACGCATATAGGAAATTAAGTATATGGATATTTATTTAAGCATTCATTTAAAGAACATTTTATTGAGCATAAAATTTGTACCCAGTGGCCCCATGATAGTAATAAAAATAAAAAGATGAACTACAGAACCCCTGTCCTCAAGTAGCTCACTGTCTAGAGAGGAAAAGACAGTCAAATAAACAAACAAATGCAATAAGTAGGCTATAGAAGAATATAGAATAAGTCTCACCATGATAAAGACTTTATTGTTTAGGGTAGGGTGACAAGGACACCTTTCATTCTATACTGAAATACTAACAGGTTCAATATGTGAAAAAAAAAACAATAATTTAGATGATCTTTATATTTAGTTCCATCTCAGCTTTCCTTTCTCCCACTCCTAGCTTTAGTTATAAAACTATTTTACTGTTTCCACCTGACCTTGACTAGAAATAACAATAATAGCTAACATGTGTTACTATCTATCAGGCACTGTGCTATGTTCCTGATATATGGTTGTGTGTTAAATACTAATGGCTACTACTAGGTAGTGTCATTATCTTCATGTCATGTATAAGGAAACAGAGAAACAGAATGACTAAATAATATGCACACATGATTTGGCCCCAGGTAGTCTACTCAGAAACAAAGTCTCCATTACATCATTTGCAGGAATCTGATGCACAAAGTCATTTCACTGGCTGATAGCTAGTTTATATGTCCCACTTCCTTTCCCCACCCCTCAAAATCTATTTTCATTCTAAAGAAGGACTTGAATCTATGGTGTCAGAATGTCAGGCATTGTGGAATAATAGGAAAAATTAGTAGTTGGAGAGAGAGGAACAGATACTGACACTGACTCAAAAACACCAAATAAGCATCTGACTTGTACTTTTAAGAAGCAAGGAACTGAACAAATTTAGTTTAGATCAGTATGCAAATGGCTCACATAACAGTCAACAAGGAGATGCCAAAGTCTGTTCCTGATTCACTCAGTTTTCTCTTGAGAGCTGAGTGGTAAGCTCCAAACACTCAGGCATAAACCCAATGATCTCAGCAATAACCATGCACACATAAGTGGCATGAGTCATCCTGGTTCATGCAAGATGAAGGGTCTGAGGTAACAACCACGTTTTTAAGGCACCTTTAACTTTCAAGCAGGACTTTTGTTTTTATAGGTGTTTTTTTTTCTTTTGATCTTCATTGCATTTCTTCCCAGATTAGAAGGGTAAGTACTATAAGACTCACTCTAAAGATGAAGAAACTCAGGGCCAGCAAAGCCTTACCCCACATCATATGACTATCAAATAACAGAGCCTGACTCTCAGTGGAAATATCTATCCCCTGTAACTTGATATTTTCCGTGTGAACTTTTTTATCCTCAATAACCCAACCCAAATGCTACATCCTCTGAGAAGATTCTGCCAGGAAGAATTACTCATTCTCTTCTGAGTGCTCCTAAATATCTCTGGTAACCCTTGTGTCATGGTTCTGCTTGGAGGAACCCCTTTTATATACCCAAAGTGTTTAGTATAGGACGGAGGCCAGCAGACTGCCAAGTGCAGGCCAAATCCAGCCCATCATTTTTTGTACAATCCTGAGCTAAGAATAGTTTTATTTTTTTAAAGGGTTGTAAAAGAAGAAAAAAAAGGAATATGCAATAAAGTCTAAAATATGTATCTTTCCCTTTACAGAAAATGTTTGTTGAGGCCTGGATCACAGGGCCACTGTCCTGGATTGCTATATGAAGTCGCTCAGGCCCTAACCTGCCTCTCTGGCCATCTTGTCACTAAACTTGATTCTCTAGACAAATAGAACCAATGGAATGTGCCAAATTTAAGAGACTTTTTTGCACTTCTATATTCTTTGTTCATGGTGAGCCCTCTCTTTTGGCTTGCCTAATACTGTCTTTGTGTGTATGTATATATTTTGGCCTCATTCATTAATTATTTTATTGTTCATATGGCTAATTCCATTTTGCTTTTCTTTATTATTCAGTTGCAGTTTACATGCAAAGAAATGCACTGATTTGAGTGTATAGTTCAATAAAATCTGACAAAAACATACATCTTATCAAGATATAGAACTTTTCCAGCACCCCAGAAAGTTTTCTCCTGTTTATTTCCAGTTAATCTCATTCCTTACTCCAAGCCAAGAGACAACAAATATTCTGAGTTATTATCTTTATAAATTAGTTTTGCCTATTATAGAGCTTCATGTAAATCAAACCATATAGTACTTACTCTTTAGTGACTGGCTTTTGCATTCAGCATGCTTGGAGATTCATCCACTAGAGAGCTGGAGTTAGCTCAAATTAGTTTGCAAAAGCTAACTGCTAAATTTTCAGAAATTTTGAGAGCTGACTGCTAAAAATAACTATTATTAAAAATTAAACCATATAAGCTCACAATTAAATAAATTATGTTTTAATACAAAAGATATTTTTATCTCAAAATGCATCCTTTCCTAATATTTTAACTACATTTCACTATTATCCATTCTCTTGAGGTTATCTACATTCATTCTGTGTAATTGGATGCTACTGTGCATTTCTTCCCAATTCTGGGTTCTGTGTAATCACATTGGTAGCTTAAAATTGGCCATGGTGGGATTAATAACACCATGAAAATAAGCAAACACTACAAATTATAACTTTTTCTACTAGATGTTGGAGAGCTGCTTACTAAACATTTACCAGCATACCACAAGATACATCTGTGTTGTTACATGCATTACTAGCTCATTCCTATAATTGCTAAATAGTACTCCATTTTATGTTTATATTATAGCTTTTACTGTTAATGGATATTTGCATTGTTTTTACTTTTTTGCTAGTAATAATAAAGCAGCAATGAACATCTTTGTGTAAGAATATTTATTGTCTTATGTTTCCATTTATTTTGGAGCTCCCATTTTATTTTGTGTTTGCATTATTTTAGAGAGGGGATATAAGTTTGACTTTATAAGTAACTGCTACACTTTTTCCAAACAGGTTGTGTCATTTTACAGTTCCATCAGCAATAGGTGAGAGTTCCAGTTGCTCCACATTATTAATTACTTTGGTGTCATCAGTTTTTGTTGCTGTTGTTATTGTTGTTGTCATTTATTCTATTATGTGTGAAGTGATACCCCATTTGGGTTTCAAGTTTCATTTCCCTGATGACTAATAATGTTGAGACTTTTTTATGTGCTTTTTGGCCATTTGTGTATCCTTTATTATGAGGTTTCTGATCAAGACTTTTGCCCATTTTCAACTGTTTTTTGTCTTTTTTAATATTGAAGAGTAGGGGTCCTTTATATATTCTCAACAGAAACCTTTTGTCAGATATATGTTTTGTGAATATTTTCTCCCCATCTATGACATTCTTATCCTTTAATTAATGATGTCTTTTGATAAATAGAAGCTTTTGTTATTGCTGAACAAATTTATCAATTTTCTCCTTTATGGATTCTGCTCTCTTTGACTTATCTAGGAAATTGTAGATTGCTTACCCAAAATTTATGTTTTTCTCCTATGCTTACTTCTAGAAGTTCTGTGGATTTATTTTTTATATAGTATATGATCTATCTTGAATTAATTTTTGTATATGGTATGAGTGAGATGAAGGCAAGATTCATTTTTTCTTACAGATATTTATTTCTTCCAACAGTATTTGTACCATTTAATTTCTTTAGTAACTTCATCAGAAATTAGTTGACTATATTAATGTAGTCTATTTCTGGTCTCTATCTATTCCTTTATCTATTTTCCTATTCTTACACTAAAATGACACTGATTTGATTACTGTGTACTTTACAGTGAGTTTTAAAACAACTTTTTTCTGCTTTTCTTTTCAACTTTAGTTTGTTTATTCTAGGTCTTTTGCATTTCCATATAATTTTTAGAATCAGCTTGCTTATTTATAAAATGAAAATCCTGTTGAGATTTTAATTGAAATTGTATTGAATCTATAGATCACTTTGGAAAGAATTGTCATTTTAACACTATTGTGTCTTATAACTCATGAACATAGTATATCTCTTCTTTAATGGGAGAAGTATCTCTGTAATATTTTGCAGTTTTAAACAGAAAGTTCTTACACGGCTTTCATTAAATTTATTTCTAAGTATATTCTTTTTCTATCGCATTTCAAATACTGTATTTTTTTTATTTCATTTCACAGTATTTCATTGCTAGTATATAGAAATACAATTAATTATGTAATGATCTTGTACTCTTTGACACAGCTAAATTTATTTATGGGTTTAACTTTTTCTTTTCTTCTTTCTTCTTCTTCTTTTTCTTTTTTTCCCTTGGTAGATGTCTTAAATTTTTCTTTGTGTACAATCATGTCAAATGGGAATAAAAGCAGCTTTACTTCTTTCCAATCTGTATACCTTCTGTTTCTTTTCACACCTCATTGCACTGACCAGGATCTTCAGGACAGTGTGAAAAAGAGATGGTAAGACTAGTACCCTTGCCTTGTTCCCAGTCATAGGGGGGAACATATTCAATCATTCATTATTAAGTTAATGTTAGTTATAGGCTTTTCATAAATTTTTTTATCAGACTGAGGAAGTTTCCTTATACTCATATTTTGCCAAGAAGTTTTATCTTGAATGAATATTGAATATCATCAAATATTTATCCCATGTTTTCATTTTACATATTTTTTTCAAGTTGAGAATTTCCATTTTGGTTATTCTTTGTAATTTCCATTTTTATTCTGAGATTCCAATCTGTTTATACTCAATGATCTTTTGTTCATTTAAGATTTTGCACGTATTTATAATAGCCACTTTAAAATCCTCACCTGCTAATTCCAGTAGATCTGTCATCTCTGATTCTGTGTGTATTAGCTGATATTGCTCCTGATTATGTTACTGCTTTTTTGGACGTCTACTTCTTTTTATCATGAGCTACATATTATTGATGCTGAATTATGTTGTCTTTCATTAAATGGTCTTGAATTTTATTCTGGCATGTAGTTGATTTACTGACTGATCAGCTTTAGCTTATTCAAACTTATTTTAGGCTTTGCAAAGAGGTATCTAAAAACAGCCCTTTATGTATTCTTAAGGTATGGCCTTTCTGGGTTCTTAGTTAAATGTCTGGAATGTTTGGCAAGGCCTTCCACTCTAGCTTTTCAGAACTCCAATATCTTCCAGAAATATGGAACCTCAGATATCTCTGGTCTGCTCACAATCCTAGTCATTATTTTCTACCAGTTCTCATGGAGTCTCACATTGCATAGGCACAGCTTAAAATCTGTCTAAAAACAAAAGAGAACCCCTATACAAATGTCTGGAAGTACTTTTCTAAGCAGTGTTCTCCTCTCAGGTACCCTCCTAGCAAATTCCAGTTATCCAATAGCACCAACTTCTGATCTCTGTTTGCTCTTTCCACTGTGACTACTGATCTGTGTATGGATTCTCCTTCTTGTGCAGAGATTAGGAAAGTGCCCAGGCAAAAAGTTGAGATAAATGGAAGCTCACTTCATGCATTTCCCTGTTCTCAAGTCTATCTCTATGGTTATAAACAGTTAATACATATTATTTTTACAGTTCTATGTTTCTTTATGACAAGATTATAAATCTTATGCCTGTTATCCTATCATGACCAAAATAGAAAGTTGGTGTCCTCTGATCTTCTGAAATTCAGCTCAAGACGTTTTGTATCCCTAGTCCCTTGGTAAAACTGTTTGATTCCCATACTCTACATCATACATAATACTTTAGAGTTTCAGTTTTATATATCTCTGCCTCTACCTCTTGGGATGTGAGCCCCCTGTGAGAGTGAACATTGATTAGCATGCTATAGAATAGAGTAAGCATTCAATAAATGCACTGTAATTATTGTTTTAAAAAATTGGATAAATGGTTTCTGCTTAAACTACTACATTTGTATTTATATAGTTAAGATGTGTCTAACTTATATGAAAACTCTTTGAACCAGCTGAGAAGAACAATGGAAAAAAAATGAAGACTGAAACATCAAGATTTACACAAAGGGACACAAATACTGCTTTCAGTCTGAGGGGATGATGCCCAAATAACAGCAACCTTGCTCTCATGTAGAAATGAGTTGAAGGAATCCTAGGTTGTGCTCTAGGATTCTGGTACTGAATGGCTAAAGGGAGAGGAAATTTGCTTTTGATTAAGGTAGATGGCACTTGTTCAACATTGCTCTGACTCAACCCCTGAGAACTTCTTTACACTACTTATTAGAGATTAACCAAAATAGCAAGTAAAGCTGTCCTATAGGGTTCAAAACTAAACACTCTTGAAGCAGATTTTGTACAACTTCTAATACTCGTCTAGCACTTAACATTTGCTAAGAAGGTTATTGTTGAATAAATGAACAAGTGACTGAACAAATGAACAAATATTTAAACCCTACTTCCAAAAATAAGGACCTCTGCTCAAGAAATAATCAAGAAATAATCAAGAAATAATCATCTCTTCCATTTGGCTGCTCCTTTAGTGTTCACAAAGTGCTTTTCCATGCAGTATCACTTGTCATTCCTGCATCAGGGTATTATCATTGACTTGCCTTGGAACAATGGGAAACAACCTTTATGAAACTACTCTGTACAATACAGAATTGAACAAAATCTAGTGAACTCAGAGAGGATCCATTGGAGAGCAATTAAAAACAGACTAAACAGAACTTCTGAGAAAAGATTAAAAGAATAAAGATTATTTCAGCTAGAAAAACAGAAGGTGACTATACATTTTGAAGCGATGAAAAAGTGTCATAGTAACAGTGGTATTTGGCCATAAGCCAGTTCCACCAAGGATAGAAAAAGAGGAAGCTAACAACTTGAAGAGGGAGAGTTTTGCATTAAATCTAAGGAAGAAACAGGAGGAACTGTGGTTTGGAACAAATAAGAATAATCAGACAGGTATTGATTTAAGGAACTCTGTATTTACATGACAGAGGTAATGTAGATTTCTTGTTATTTTTTAAGTCAGAAGAGTTATTAGTTATTTTTCAAAACGTTTTTCATGTCACAGTTTTTAGTGTGCCATAACCTGAGCTCTCCCTTAGAAGAGACTCACCTTATTCCGGCTTCTATTTTCATAATGCATATTAATGTTATGGAGATTTCAGTGAGTTTCTACTGTGAAATTTGTGATCAGCATGCTAGTGAGCCTGTAGCTGTCTATACATTTGTTATGCTCCAAGAAAGATATAGTTATCTACCTTTGCACAAAAACATATTCTGAAGGGTGCCTCTTAAATAGTTGCTAAGATACAGATTTTTTTTTTAAGATACAGATTTGACTGGGACAATGAAAACAAGAATAAGTGATTTCACACTGGTAAAAAAACATCAAATTCTAATAAATTAAATCTAGAAAAATTTTCTTCCAAAATTTTTACTGTTGTTGCACTGGACAAACCAAACTTTGGAAAGCTTAGCTAAGCCTTTTACGTTTCATCCAGATGTTCTGAAATGTTTAGATGTTCTAAAAATGTTGGCCAAGACAAAAATTTAAAGCAGCTTAAAATAAAATTAAAAAGTCTTGGAGACAAAACACCTGCAAGAGTTGATTATAAGATCTAGAGTGGTATGAGAATTTAAGTGAAGTGGTCACATAAAATTCTTAAGGCATGAATGGTTAGAAAACTACTGCCAAGGCAGTATTTGGACACTCATTGAAAGGTGCTAGAATGTTATTAGAGTAGTAGCAATACTGTACACTTCTAAAGACTTACATTGTAATATAAGAACAATGAAGGCTTTCTATGGGGACCAGAAAGAATTCTATTTGGCTGAATTTCATGGTACATATAATTGTTGGGAGCTACACAGATAAGTTGGAAGTAGACATAAGACATCCTAAATTACTTATCCAAGGATAAGGAAAATTGCTTCCATAGAGTGAGTGATATATCCAAGTCAAATGTCACACGTCACACTTTCATCTTAAGTACCAATTCTCATGAACTGATAGAGAAGGACCAGAATAATTTGCTGAGAAAAAAATTTAAGCCACATCTCTACATAATAATGGAAAAAATGTGATCAATTAATGATGTCTGCCATAGTCACTAAAAGGAGCATAAGTGTAGACTCCCCAGGTGTTTAGCTACATCACCTCTATGAGCTCTCTGGTGTTTTAAGATCCTACATTCTAAGATTCCATGAACTCTGAAAAGTATGTGTTTTTTTTTTAAGACATTATTATTTCTCTGTTCTTAGGTTACTTCCTATTTTTATGTTCTGGAGAGCACAGTAGCCATACAGTTGATTTGGTCTTAAGTATCTTAACCCTTAAGTATCTTGAAATTCTGTTAAAGCAATAAGAATGTGAAAAGGAGAAGAAAAAAAAATTAGAAAAAGCCAACTTCTGTTGAATTAAATGTCTGAAAAACACCTTGCTTTTTCTCTGAGTTTACTGTATGTATTGCATCTCCGGCAAGTGATCTAGAAAGAGAAAAAAACCATGTTGCCCAGTGGCCACTCCACTTATTCTGCTTGTCACTGAAATAGACCTGCTTGACACAGGCACCAGAACTCACATTTTCTTAACAGAAGTGACAGGCCCCCACCCAAGAAGAAGGAGGAGAAGAAGGAGATCAAAAATATGAGTAATAAAATAGTAGTAGCTACATATCTAGCAACAATTGATTTAAATGTAAATGGATTAAATGTGCCAATCAAAAGACATAGGCTGCTTGGATGGAAAAGAAAAGAAGACTCATATATGCTTTCTACGAGAGACTTACTTCAGACTGAAAGACACAGAGACTGAAAGTAAAGGGATAGAAAAAGATAGTTCATGAAAATGGAAACAAATTAAAAAAACAAGCTAGGGAAGCAATACATATGCTAGACAAAATAGACTTTAAAACAAAGGCAATAACAAAACAAACAAACAAACAAAACAAAACAAAACAAAAAACAAAGAAAGACCCAGTAATCTCATTTCCGGGAGAAAGAGAGAGACAGACAGAGCTGCCCAGCTCCACACTTCATCTCTGTTCTTTCTATACCAAGGGACAAGATGTTCTCCCATGCTGAATACAGAAAATGTATCCGTTTATTTTTCTCAAAAGAAAGAAAGAAAGAAAGAAAGAAAGAAAGAAAGAAAGAAAGAAAGAAAGAAAGAAAGAAAGAAAGAAAGAAAGAAAGAAAGAAAGAAAGAAAGAAAGAAAGAAAGAAAGAAAGGAAGGAAGGAAGGAAGGAAGGAAGGAAGGAAGGAAGGAAGGAAGGAAGGAAGGAAGGAAG